>CAJNIZ010000410.1:13512-32084 GCA_905231905.1 Symbiodinium pilosum | reverse complement strand
GCTTTAGGGCGCAAATACTATAATATGAATGGTATTTGGGTCCTAAAGCCCTATTATTTGGGTCCTTGGACCCTTAGGGATTGTAACCACCGTCATAGTGGCAGTAGTAGGGGTAGATGAAGAAGAAGGTCCAAGTACCTAAGCAGTCTAGATTTTATGGGTGTTCGCTGAGTGTATATGAGGTTCCTTGGGCATATTCGTGAATCTACATGTTGAATGTCTAATTGGAAAGAATAACTCAACAGCGCTTTGAGCCCCCATTGGACGGTCTGTTTTTCCCAAAGCTCTCCCCAAAAAGCCACAAATAGTCATAGGAGCCTTAGGGCAAGTCCCAAAATCCCCTAAACCCTAGACTAACTGAGGGTTGTGGTAAACACTGATTGCCCAGCCCTTGCATCCCCATCAGACAAAGGAAGACCTCATACCTACCGTACCCCGGGTTAAGCATTAGGGTTTAGGGCCAATTGCAGGGTAAGGGTTAGGGATAGGGGTTAGGGTCCAGGGTTCACGGTGTTACATGGATGGGCGTAGGCACCAAAGTATTACATACCGTTAGCTACTGAAAATCCTGAGCGACTTGGAATCTTGGACTCTTACAGGGCTAAGGGCTTCGGGTTGGAGTTTACGCCCTGAACCCTAAGCCCTAACCCCAAGACCTGGGGGCTTAGGTCTTTTGCAACTTAGGTGAATTTCAGGGAAACAAGGCCTTACGACCTACTGTACCTCAGGCGGAGATCGTAGCGCCCGTGGCACCCGCTACTGCAGAATCCCGATAGACTAGCAAAATCCTCTTGTTCAAATCCTTACATAGTTGAAATATGATGTGCCCCCCAAACTGGATTCCGACCATTTTGGCCCTACACTGCAACCTCTGTGAAGCCCTATGTACATAAACCCAGTTTCTGTTTCATGTTTGATCTTCTTGTCCTTTGGTTCTGCACGTTTCTAAGTAAATAGTCCCTGCCTTACGTACACCCGGAACCCTAGGCTAATCGATGGCGGGAACAGCCCACATCATTTGTATGTACCGCATATAGGCTTAAGTGTTATGGACGGTTGATGCGACACATCTTGCAGGTGCATCCTTTTCGTAGCATCAGGGCCATACTGGATTATTGCAATGAAGCTCCTGTATAAAGCTACGCCAGCTATGGCCTGGGAACTTCCCATTGGGGTACACCTTACCCTAACGCGTCTACTGGGCTTCCATTGTTTGTGAGAGCCTTGCAAGGTGATCCGCGCCGCATTGTCTGTGTCACTTCTTGCTTTGAATTCGTTCCAGCTCCTGGCTATGCAAATGATGATCTGTAGTTATCCTCTTTCCACTGTGAAAGCTCCCATGTAATTCCTCCTGGGCTTGTTACCCGAAGGGTCCAAGTACCTAAGAATCATATACTTACCCAGAACCTGTACTATAATTGTTACTATTACCCAAAATCCGAGTACCTAATTATTCGGTACATGGACCCTTTGGGTTAGGGTTTCTAGCTAAGGAACTAGAATAAACTACGCAGAAAAGAAACTGCGGAGGAGGCTTAGGGTAAGCCACAAGCAGGAAGGACGTGGTTCAGGGTTTAGGGCTCAAGGTTTAGGGCCTATAGAGCTTGGGATTTAGGAGCGCAGGCAAGGAAAGACTTGCCTGCACCTTGGCGGCCAAGTTTGTCAGGAGTCTTTTTTGGTTATCGTCTTTCGTATGGGTCGAGGGATCTGAGGAGGGTTTGGGGTTTAGGATTTAAGGGTTTAGGGATTTAGGGTTTTGGTTATATCTGGGTGTGGGACAGCATGCAGTCTTAGAAGAATGTCGTTCGGTGAGTTCATGGCACTGCCTAGTGCAGCTTGCAGAGTACTAGAACAAGTACTTAGCTCGTTGAGGCTTCTAGAATCATGTTGCTCAGGCCATGACCCCAAAAGCATGAACCGTGAACCCTAAATCCCAAACTGTCAACCCTAATTTCTAAACCCTGAACAGACGTTAAACCTAAAAGCCCTAAAGCCAGGTTTCCTGTTTCACTGCGCAGTAGAACATGGGCGCGTTGCAAACGCAACGGCTTGCACGGTTGTTCTCTTCGTGGTTCCTACATAGCAAGCGCGGTATAGAGTTTAGGGTTTAGGGCTTCATAAGCTAAGCCACCCAAACCCTAAACCCTAAATGAAACCCCAAGTCCCAAACCCTAAACCCCAACTCGCAAACCCTAAACCCCAAACCCTTATCCCCAAGCCCTAAACTTTTAACCCTAGACCCTAAACCCCGGTTTAGGGTTGGGGGTTTAGGGGATCAGTGTTTAGGGTTTAGTGGGGCTTGGGGTTTAGAGTTTAGGGCGTGTTGCGCTAAGGTCATTTTCAGGCTTATTAAGGGACCCTTGAAGGTGGGCGGAGGGGTCCCTTTTGTAGCTTAGTAAAGTCCCTAACAAGGAACCATGTCCACTGTAGATCATGTAGCTATATGGTACCTTCTGGGGGCCTAGAGTAGTTATATGGGAGCCCCTTTGGGCCCCAAGCATGTCCCTTTTTAGGTGCCTGGACCCTTTGGGTTCCAACTATCTATATAGTCTAAAAGTCTAAAGTACGTAAGGTTTCCAGACTATAGGAACTTGTTATGCGGTTTGAGTAGGCACCCTGTATACGGAAATGTAGGATCCTTACACAGCCTGCCCAACTCTCTGCAGAGCACCTTCGCATTCCCGAGGTGGTGGCTAACCAGATGATTAAGGATTCTCCATGTGTCGGCATGGTCCTTAGGAGGCCTCTACTGTTGATGGATGAAATCTTGCACCACCTAGGGGTTCTAAACTACTGTAATTCTTAGGACTTTAGGGACTTTAGGTGGTGCAAGATTTCCTCCATCAGCAGTATCATCTTCTTGTTTCTAGGCTCTCTACGGGCCCCTGTCTTGAGAAACCTCTCTGGTGCCTTTTTTGAAGCCAAGGCTCTTGCTTTGAGAGGAGAAGTTCTGTGGAGAGTATAGGTTAGGAGGACCCCCCACCCTGTAATAGCGGTATAATAAGAATATAAGAGGACCCTAATATAATCCCCATCATCCCTTAGTGGGGCATGCACCGGGGTCCGTGGCAGGTTTTCCAAGTTTAGGATTTGGGTTTAGGGTTTTAGGACATGGTCCAGGTTTTATATCTCAAGTGCGGATATTGCCTGTTTAATGGTCCAAGTTCGCGATTATTGGGCTTACGGTACCTGAAGGATCTAAGTACCTATACAACCCTAAACCCTAAACCCCTATACAGCAAATACTTAGAGCTTCATGGGCTTGCTATGTAGGTACGCCATCGGTGCCTAAACATTTATGATATGAGCTAAAGTCTAAGCTCCTCAAAGGGGATTATATAGGGATTGGGATTTCGGGTTTAGGGTTTCGGGTCTAAACTGGTTCATAGGGTTGCCTGGGCTCTTTGGGTACCAAATGCTGTCTGGCACGTAGCTTACATGCTTTGGCACGCGGACTCCTTTCAAACAAAAAGATTTTTTCGCAACCCTTACAACAAAGGCCCCGATGAGAGTCATATGATGGTCGTAGGCTTACTAGTTTGGCGGGTTGGGGTTGCCTACATCCTCATGTAATCTTAATTTCCAAACGGGGCCCCTTTCGTCGGTGACCGCAGAGGTATGTAGGGAACATAAGCAGATGCCAGAGATCCTCATTGAGGATTAAAAAAGAGATGGTTTGGAGTTTGGAGAGGCTCCTGTTTTGATGTAGGTGCCGGAGCAACCGTGTGCCCGACCAATGCGGTCAGTAGGAAAAGATGCTTGCCAATGACTTAGGCTTCAAGATTCTGGGCCTTCAAGGCTTCTGCTATGCATTGCTACACTAAAGCCTGAACCCTAGACTCTAAGTTGCAGAAGGACTTAGGCTTGAAGGTTCCGGGGCTTTAAGGTTTCGAGTATGCATTAAACCCTAAACTCAACCCCCTGAAGGATTCTAAACCCCAGGCCCTAAGCTTTAAGCCTTATAAGCCCTAAGCCTAAACCCTGACAAAAAGGACCCCCTAAACCCAAAACTTCCCAATCATCCCCGTGTTTCGCCAATGTCATAGTAACATAGCGAGGTCATATTTTGGGGAGGGGGTGGGGCGGGGGGTTGGGGATGCGGGTAGAGTCTCCGAAAGGAGCCGTCGGGCATTATGTATAAACATATATATATATACACACACATACATAACATACAAGACGGTTGAGGTTTAGAGGTTTTAGAGTTTCAGGTTTAGGGGTTCAGGGTTTGTGAAAACCTTTACCCCAAACAAAACAAACATCCCGAAACCCTAAACTTTGAACCTTAAACCCTACACATTAAACGCTACCCTAAACCCGAAACCCTAAATCTTAACCGCAAAGAAATTGCGCGAAAGCTCTTGGGCCGGATAGTGCGGTGAAACTTAACTACTATTATAGTGCAGTATATTGGTTTAGAGTGTAGGGGTTAGGGTTTAGAGTTTAGGGTTTAGGGCTGGAGTGGAAAAGAAAAGTGGAAACTACTGTACTGGGTCAAATATAGGGACTATTACAAAGATCCATCCCTTCATTTCTGGCTAACCAAAGGCCAGTTTAGCCCTAGCTGCGCGTATTTGGCAAGCTTACCCTTTTGCCTTTGCAAAATGGAACTTGCCATAGTGGCTTTCTAGTTCTTTTAAAGTGTGGTGCCATTGTTGCCGTGTGTTGGAGATATTAGAGATCATTCGCAACTTTAGGGCATATCACTTCAAATGTTGGAATATGAGAGTTCTATCGCTAGATGACTGCAAGGAGGAACCCTTTTTTCTAGCCCGAGCCAAGTGATTAGTACCCCTAAGCCCTAAACCCCAAACCTTACCGAAACTAAGAATGACTATTAGGAGCTTGACCATTGGGTTAAACCGAAACCCTAAACCCTAAGCCGTAAACTCTCAGCCCTAAACCCCACACCCGAGGTCTCATAGGACTACCATGGGGCCCGCCAATATGCACCCCAGAACTAATGCGGTTTAGGGATTTGGAGTTTAGTTAGTAAACCCGCAAAATCCTTAACCATCCAATTATAAAGGCCTCAGCTTGTGGAACTCCATGAAGGTCCAAGTACCCAACAACTATTGTGTGATAGCAATTATAGTACAGGCTGGGGGGGCGGCATAGTAGTAGGTTCTGTACCGCACTGCAACCTCTATCCTAAACCTCTTCTTCCTGGAGGTTAGGAGGGAGTATTGTATAAAAAGATTGTATTCCTCCATTTCCAACTAACCACCAGTAGATTATTGTTATACGGTAGTTTAGGGTTTCTGTGTCTATGCCTTTCGCAGCCGTGAGATGCAAGGTCAATCCCCGAAGCTTTTCTCGGCTTCTCAGATAGAGACATGCCAGGGGCACCGGAGGCCCGAACTAAAGCTCACATGCAAAGAACCCCCACACTCACGGCCCTGACATCTAGACCCTAGACCCCAAACTGCAACTGCTGAAGGCCGTTTCTGAGAGCTTTCTTGAATGTTTCGTAGGCAAGAAAGAACACTGAACCCGAAACACTAAACTGGGTTTTGGGTTTAGGCTTTAGGGTATATGGTTTAGGGCTCACTAAACCAAACTCAACCCAGTCCAACAACAAACCCTTGGTCGCCTTTGGGGCTTCAGGGAGTTCACTTGGGGGTCAGGAAGAACTTGGCAAGCAGAAGCCATATAACAATACTCCTAAGCTGTCATCATTATGAACCTACCCTACTTGCGAAGTGTCCCTGGCTCTCCAAGCAGGCTTTCACATATACCCTGGCTTTAAAACGCCCGAAACCCTAAACCCTGAACCCTAAACCTTAAGCCCTAAACCCTAAACCCTAACCCTTGATTTCCTACCTCAAGCTTAAACCTTGACCCTGACCCTCCACCGCGTCCACGCTTCACCGTCCATGGCGCGATCTGAAGATTTGCACATCATCAGCTGGAACGTAGCTGGGTTGAAGAGTCCTGGCTGAAAGCAGAACCCTACCCTGAGGCTACTAGGACTTGGGACTACAATGGCTTCTTCTAGGGCCTAAGGGTTATATGTAGAAATATACAGTGAATATAGGGCTTAGGGCTTGCTTTAGGGTTTAGGGTTACTACGACCACTTGGAGCTTTCTGGGGGAAGGTTTGGACGTTGGGGGCTAGGATTTGGTGTCCCATTTTGGGGGATCCAAGAGCTCAGGGTAATCTCTAAATAGCTCCCCCAAAAGTGGATACCTGGACCCCCAAACGTATGTAGAATAATGGCCTTTTGGGCTACTTTTAGGGATTTTAGGCTAGTATGTTACCTTCTTTTGGAGTTCAGGTAGTATTAGGGATTGGGGTGTAGGGCACAGAACTGGGATTCAGGGCTTGAAGTTCAGGGTTTAGGGTCTAAGGTTGTATTACAGAACCACCCTGCTAGGGATAGTGGAGAATCAAGTGGAGATCAACATTGAAGATGAAATAGAGACTACGGTAGTGGTAGGGGCATAAAATCGACCTACTGTTGGGAGATCATGGAAACATGTTTCTAGGGACGTCCTGGGGGATGGTTTATATTCAAAAGGGCGTTTTGTGCCTTAGGACCTGAATACACAGCTGCAGTTGGTTGGGGGCTTAATACAATATGGTTTGCTCGGGCCCTGGCGTACAACTCAAATGCTAAGCCCCTCTAAGGTTTCTACTTAATGCTGTTTCTTCGGTAAATATAGTGCGGTCAATTTTCGGGGGGACCTCGTGGGGTAGTATAGGGCAGGGCTGCAGCAGTAAAAACTAAAACCCCACAGTGAATGTGGGGAGTACTGATAATATGTGCATTCGGCTCGTTACCACAATGGGCTCTAGGGCTAATAAAGATTCTTTAAAGTCAGATACTGTAGGGGAATGACCCGATCTATACATCAGGCCCATAAGAAGAGTACCCCAAAAAGCCATTGTTGTACATACAGTTGGGGTTCAACCAAAATCCCTAAGCCTTAGACCTATAGACCTGAACCACGAGCCATCTCCGCAAGAGAAGGAATACCACAGACCGCCTGAAGCGCTATGGCTTCAAAGATTTTCTCAAGCGGCACTGCGTTGACATCCTCTGCTTGCAGGAGGTGCCGGGAGCAAAAGTCATAAACCTTAAGGGCTGACGGTTTAGGATCTTACCCAGAGGGTCCATGTACCCAATAATTAGGTACCTGGGGCTTGGGTAATAGTAATTATATTGCAGGTTTTGGGTAAGTATATGATTATTAGGTACTTGGACCCTTAGGGTTAGGATTTGCGGATTTGTTTAGGGTTTGGGGTTCCGGGTCTGGGGTTTGGGGGTTCCGTGAAGGAGATAATATATAGGGGATTTATACAGGTTTATACAGGGCTCAAGGTGTACACGGTATCGAAAGTAATTGCAGAATCCCCAACCCAGATAATGAGGCCCAGATACGGCCATGTGATAGTCATAGGGCCCTGATTTGGGTTGTTGGTAACATCCCTCATTAATTTTGGGATAACTGGCTTGGAGCTTGGGGTTTAGGACATCAGGGCGTTCGGTCTTCGCGGTCTTCGGCCTATAAACTGGTCTGAGTTCAGCAGTTTTGCATTTTTTTGATTTGGGACTCTGTAAACCCAAAAGTATGTAAAACAATAGCCCTCAACCCATAATAACAGAAATGAAGGCATTGTTTTTTTTACCTACTTTTGGTGTCCAGGTAAAATTGTTCGGTTCAGGGCTCAGTGCTAGTCTTAGGGTTTAGCGTTTAGGGTTCAGGGGTTTGGGGTAGAAGCCCCACCCAATACTTGCATGCCAGCATGATTCTTCTGCAGTCCTTGTCTGAAGAACCATAACCCTAAGGGTCCAAGGACTCAAATAATAGGGCTTTAGGGCCCAAATATTATCATATGAATGGTCTTTGGGCCCTACAGCCCTATTATTTGGGTTCTTGGACCCTTAATAGCAAGTACCCAATCTTAAACTCTAAATCCCCATTGAAATTTTGGTGCAATCGCGTAAGCAAGAGGACGGCAAACAACGACAGCAAGCCTTTGATGCTCTGCCACCCAGAGGTTTAGGGTTTAGGGTTCAGGGCAATCTCCCAAAAAAATAATTCCAGCAACGGTATTCCTCTAAAATTTGCGTTTGTGGGCCCAAGGAACGCACCTTGAATCCTTAGCCTTAAACCTTACCCAAACGGTCCATGTAGGTATATGGTATATACTTAGGGCCCAAAGGGGTTCCCATATACCTACTTAAAGTATATCCCATATACCTACATGGACCCTTTGGGTTAGCCTTTAGCCCCAGATTCGAAGTTCTAGCTCCGAAGCCCAATGCCCAGATGCCTTAATCCTGAAGCCTAAAGCCTGGTCCGACAAAAGCAACCTTCACTCTATACTCTATACCCAAAACCTAAGACTTAAACCCTTAGGGTGTAGGGCTTCGGGGTTAGGATGTAGGGATTTGGTTGAAGGGTTTAGGGATTTAGGGTTTAGGGCTTAGCGAACTACCTTAAAACCTGTCCCACCTTAAAACCTGCCCCTACCCTAAGGCTCTTAGACCCTCATAATGGGATCCCAAACCTTAGCCCCCAAAGCCCAAACCTTCCCCAGAAAGCCCCAAATAGTTATAGGAGCCTTAGGGTACAACCTATCTTCTTGACTGTAAAGCCTCAAGGTCAAACTGCATTCCAAGCTGCTTGCAACTGACGGAAGGCAGTACGTTTCTTGGCATGGCATGGTTGAGGGGTTTTGCGCAGAGTTTGGGAATTAGAGTTTATAGGCTTCAGGGTTTGGGGTTTGGGCTTCAGAGTTCGTGACCATAGGTCCAGGCTCTAGGGTTCAGGATATCTGGTTTGGGTTTGCGGTCTTGATTGAGACTTGACCTCCTTGGGTTGATTTGGGCCGGGTTTTGAAGGGATTTTTGAATACTCCCAAGTGTCCAAGTCCCTAGATACTATACCGTCTAGCCCCACATGGGTTCCAGTATAGGACACTGCGAAGTGTGGACATAGTGAATTATTGGTCAGGTCGTATAGTCCGAAGAAGACAATACGTATTGTAAGACCTGTTGACAGATGTTCCAAAGCTTGCAGCAGGAAAGAGCCCTCGGGTTGGGGTTAAATAGCCTAGGGTCAATGGCTTGGTGTTCATTAAGCCTTCCACCTACCTCTCTCTCAAGATACTGCGCGTGGAATATTCCTTAAAAGTTGTTTCCATTTTCTTCCTATTATCTCAATATACCCCCAGCATAATCACCCGAATATTTTCCCAATGGGTACCCTGTCGGACATCCTGAGTGGTGCAGGATTTCTTCAATCTTGTCTACTCCGCCCTAAACCCTACGCCCGAAACCCTAAGCCCTATAAGGAAGTCGATGGATACGAGAGCTATTGGGCCTGTGCTCCGTCTGGAATTGGGATTCACTGTTGGCGATACGGTGTTTAGGGATCAGGCTGTACCTGGACCCCGAAAGTATGTAAACTAATGCCCTTAATGGCTGTCATTATGGGTTGAGGGCGATTAGTTTACATGCTTCTGGGATTTAGGTAGAGCTTAAGGTTTAGGGTTTTGGGGTCAGCGTTGGGGTCTGTCTTCGGGTAAGGGTGAGCCCTAGCCCTTGAACCCCTAATCCAAGTGGCTTTGGGGTCAGAGCTTTCGGTTGAGGAAGTTTGGTGCTGAGGAGGTGCAGGGTGTTGGGCTTTGGGGGGCTCAGGGTTTAGAGTTTAGGGGGCTCAGGGTTTAGGCTTTAGGGTTTAGGCTTCCCTGCTGCAATGAACCCTGCAGCCTAAACCCTAACCCGCGTGCTATTCATCACCAGCCTGCCAAGGAATCATTTGAGCTGCAGTCTTAACTCCTTAAAGGGGACTATACAAGGTTTTTTTTTATAGGGGAGCATGTTATTCAGGGGGATGCTAGTTTAGACTGTAGCTCCTGCATACAGGGCTAAGATGTGTTCGCCACTCTTCAAGTTTTGCAATCAAAGACAGCGGCAAAGCTCCGGGCTTTGCCACAATGACTATGCGGTTTAGGCTTTAGGGTTTAGGGTTTAGTGATTCCTATGCATTTTGGGCCCCAAATATGTAAGCAGCCTCCAACTCTAAGCGGTACAAATCCCTAGCAAACTTTTGAAGGGAGCAAGGGAGGAGCAGGATTCCCTCGGCAGGAATGCATGATCCACGGGCACGACCCAAAAATCCTGAAGCAACTGTGCCTTGAGGTTAATAGCTAGAATCACTTCAACATATGTGCCTCTCAAACCAGTATTGGAATGTAATCGTATACCTTGGGAGCCTGTCTCGAATGTTATCCTGATACCCTAAACCCTCAACCTAAACTCTCAGCCCTAAAATCCTTACTGGAGCATACCCGCACGACCTGAGTCCATGTTTAAAGGCCCCATCGATGTTCAAGCTCCTGCTCTTTGGGGAACTTTCTCCAAACCATTACGTCAGAATAACTACGTGGCATCCCTACAATACCCTGACGCTACGCAAAAGTTTCCAGTCTACAATTTAATCGTATACTTTGAGCTTCATATACGGGTAAGCGTTATCAAGTTTCTGGGAGTGTTTTATGACGGTTATCAAGATTCGGGGGGAGTATATGATGGTTATATACTTTGGACCCTTAGACTGAGCCCTAAACCCTAAACTCTAAACCCTAAACCCTAAACTCAAAACCCTCAAACCTGACAGTTCCTTATCCCTAGGGTTCCTGAGGGTAGTATAGGCTTTAGGGTTTAGGGGTTTGGGGTCTAGGGGTTTAAGGTTTAGGGGTTGAGGGTTTAGGGGTTTAAGGTTTGGGGTTTAGAGTTTAGGAGTAGGGTTGTGGTGAGAGGCGTTCATGGCCGTGTCATAGGTACCCGCAAGACAGGAACTACGTTGCTTCGAGGTTCATGGGTGTTATTCTGCCGCCCCTTTAACACCCCCCCTCATAAGGTCAGAAGTGCACGTAGCCCACTTCTAACCCCTAAGGGTCCAAGGACTCAAATAATAGTGTTTTAGGGCCCAAATACCATAATATCAATGGTATTTGGACCCTAAAACCTTATTATTTGGGTCCTTGACCCTTAGGGAACTGCACCTGCACTACACGTAGCTTGAATTCACCCGAAACACTGAAGCCTGGCCGCTACCACCCGGACAAACAGAAGCGCAAGACGCCGGAGGAGCAGGAGGAAGCCTCCCGTGCCTACTTGCAGATATCATAGGCACCTGATATCTTAACCCACCCGACCATGCGAGGCCTCCACGATGACCTCCTTGCGAGAAGGGGCCAAGACGGCTGGTCTGACCACACCGTCGAGGAGGGGGAGAGCGACGAGGACACGGTCTCGTTCAACTATCCTGCCTCGTGCCATGGCTCGGATGCAGCCCGATTGTTGCTTTTGCGCACTTGGTGTTCGCTATCCGCACAAACTGGGGGAGGAGGCTTCAGGTCCGAGGTTGTGCAGGACGTGCACCGCATTCAAGAAGAATCTTGACAATGCCTCGGCCGGTGATGATCCGTGGGAAACAGGCTCCTCCGCAGACACCCCACCTTGTCAAGGGATTATAAGGAATCACAGGGCTCCATACTAGGGCATGTACACAGATTGTTCTGAAATACTGTGGTGCAAAAATGTTGCACCACCCCGAATACCTAATACCCTAGGAAGTGCATGCAGTATGTTTGGGGTCCTAAGTGGTGCAAGACTTGTTGAACCCACCGCAAGTCAGCGCCTCGAATCTACTATCCTTAGTGACAACATATGAATAGTATTTTAGTTGGGAAGACGATGGTACCCAGTATATAGTAAGACTATATCTTCCTTTTGGGGTATAGTATCTTATATAAGGAATATACTCTTACTAGGTTCAACCACCAAAAAACACTACTCATATGAGAATTCCAATAGCTACATGGCTAACTTAGGTTATCCCTGCCCTGAATAAGAGTGAACACAAGGCAGGGATGATGGCATTTATATATATGGGCATATATATATATATAATTATATATATATATAACAATCCTTGTGAATTCCTATTATGACGCTCTGCATGGGCCTGGGACTAGCCCAAGGGCTAAATCTAAGCCCCTACCCCTCATTCATTGAACGTCGAATTTAAGAGTACCCCTCCCTTGTTGATCCTAAAGCCTTATAACCCCAAATCCCGAACCCCAAACCTGAAACTCTAAATCCTGAATCCTAAAAATCTAAACCCTTAATTAACGCCTAATCCCTTGAGTCCTACACCCCGAAACTCTAAACCCTAAGACCCCCCCCCCTTGAGATATGCCCGTGAGTTTGGGTGCAGGCTGGCCAGAGCAATATACAGCGCCTAGAAGGGCCCTGCATTTCCGAAGCGCCTTCCCCAATTCCGACCTAAAGGGTTTTGGGTTTATAGCCCCTCTTAAGGGAATAGAATATGGCTTTGGGTGTATGAGAATGAGATCCCCATATACCCCATATTCTATCGACTTGAGGGGAACTATCGGTCCCTAAACCCTAAACCCTATAGGGGGACTCTCAAGTATAGGGTTTAGGGACCCTGAGCCCGAAACCTTAAACCCTGCCCGAAGGTAATGATGGTCTGGGCGAGCAACGTCAGGGGTTAAACGGCGTCTGTACCTATGCCCGGAAGGGGCTCGTCATTAAGGCCGGTCACTGGGTAAAAACAGCTTTGGAGCTCAATGGGCTTGCTGCTCAAGGATAGTTCAGGGTTCCCTAAGCCGTAAACGCTAAGCCCTAAACCGCGTGAGGTATGGAGAGAGGTTTCAGCGCGTGGGAGCATGTGTACATGGACCAAAAAGGTAGTCAGCATCTCCGTCAAGTTCGCAAGAAGATTTCCCTAAATCCTAAACAAGGCGGGAATGCACCTCCTGAAACAACGGTCTTAAATCCAACAGGAAACTACGGAAGGGTATAAGGTTTAGGGTTTCAGGTTGGGGTTTAGGGTTTGGGGTTTGGGGTTTGTTGTGGACAGGTTGAACAACTACCGCGTGGACCCCCCTTAGCCCGAAACCTGAAAACCTCCTGTTGCAAGGAAAACAGTCCAAAGGGGATTGTTTTTCAGGTTTACACCATGGTTTGGGGGATGGTACGGGGTAGGGGTTTAAGCCCCAACCCTACACCCTAAACCCCTTGGGTTTAGGATTTAGGGCTGCATTGAGCTGGGTCTCCCATTTTAGAGGTTATGGGTTGCCGGAACTCTTAGTCCCTAGGGCCAAGATCCTAAACCCTGAGCTCTTAATCCCAAGCGCTTCAGCTCGAGGCCCGAAGCCTAAAACCCTCTGGGTGTGAGCGCGACAGCTGCCAGTTTTATCTGGATGTGGCCAACATGCGGTCAGGGTCCAAACAGGCGCTGGCGTGGCAAAAGGTGAAGCAGAAGTTGTTGCTCCGACTCTCCGTCAGCAGCACACTTCTGATCGCAAAACGGAGAGGCCACTTGCCTAATGGACGTCAAAAGGCTTTCCTCAGTCCAAAGTTCCTGGCCGTCTAGAGCGTGCCCTGCGAACAAGCAGGCCTGTTTTGGTAAGAAGCACTTGGCATTTCACAGCATGGGGTTGCTTTCAGCGTTTGCGGCGTAGGATTCAGAGGCTTTTCTGTCGTTTTTGTTCATTTGTGGGTTGTGGTTCGTGCCCCAAGCCCTAAAACCCTAAACCCTCTTTTCTGGTCGTGGCAATGGGTGAAAGCGCCCCCTCCTTAGGCACAGCCGGGACAGCCACTAGAACAGCAAAGCTGTTTATATATGGGTGGTTGTCAAAACTATGGTCCCTTTTTGGGTACCCTAAATAGTAGCTGCCGTCGTATTATAATAAGGATCCAAAAGAAACCATAATTCTGACAACCACCCATATGTAAGTCTGTAAAATGCAATCCCAAATTCCTGTACGGTCCTTAGGAATGAATTTTTAAAATTTCTATTATAGTATAACACTAATGAAATATTTAACATACCATTTTCATCGTAGGTCTAAGGAGACTACTGTAAGATGTAATTCATATGAGATAGAGGCTTAACCCCTTTAAGGGGGTTATGTAGGGGATTACATAGGGGAGTATTATAGGGGTTATTAAGAGGGATACTAGCAGTTTAGACAATGGTTCATATTCTTCTTTGGGCTTTAAAATCTCAGGTAAGGACTTGAGTACATTACGATGCAAAACGACAGCGAACTCTACACCTTAACTCCTGGACCCTAACACCTAAACCCTGAACCCTAAACCTTGGGATTTGCAGTATAGGGTTTGGGGTTTAGGGATGAGGTTTGGGAGCTGAGGTTGTAGGTTTTTTCTGCACGCTTTCAGAAGCAAGGCAACCGCAGTAGAAGCCCTGCTACAAGATCAGAATGTCAACGTGCACGTTCCCAATCCGAGCTTAAGCCCTAAATCCCTAAACCCTAAATCCCTGAACCCTAAACTTAAAGCCTAAATCCTAAACCGCAAGCCCCATAGGAATCCTAAGCCCTGAATCCTAAACCCACTCCGTGAGCCTTTAACCTCACAGGGACTGGGGTTAAGAGTTTAGGGTTGAGGGTTTCGGATTTGGGGTTTAGGGTTTAAGGTTAGGTGCTTAAGGTATGGAAATTTTGGAGTTTCCAGAGTAATCCCTGTATAATCTAGCCCCTTCATGTCCCCAGGGTTTTGTAGGGTCTCCTTGTTTTGGGTGAAAAGGTCCGTAATTACATTCAAACCGTAAACCTTGTACCCTAAACCCCAAACCTTAGACCTTGAACCCTCAACCCCAAACCCTAAACCTTAACTGCGGTAAGCAGGCCTGGCATCAGGGGGACATCTAGAATCCCTGCTATTTCCTTTGTAGCGCCACTAGGGTTCCAGAGGGCCGCGTTTTAGGGTGTAGGGTCTGGGATTTAGCGTTCAGGGTCCAGGGTTTAGAGTTTAGGGTTTGTGGGCTTTCTGTGAGCCCCGAAGCCCTTAGCCCTAAACCCCAAGGGATGCTCTCAAGATGGAGGCTACTCTCCCAGACCATATAACTAAGTCATTATGTTGCACGTATAGAACTCTAAACTCCAAATCCGCTAGGTGCCTTTGGGGCTTAGGGATGTTGAGAAGGTTCCGGGTCATTGCGAGCCCTACGCCTTAAACCTCAAACCCTGAACCCCAGACCTTAAGCCCTGAACGCTAAACCTTAACCCTGAACCCTGAAACCATGCCACCCTAAACCTCACACCCTGAACTCTAGACCCTAAACCCTGAACCCTAATCTCGCCTGCAAGGCGGACAATGCTCCATTGCAATGCCAAGACCTAGATGCAGAAGGAGCGGGGGCTGGGGGGTCCGAGGTAGAAGCTTTAGGAAATAGGGTTTCCCAAAATATTTGCCACCTTTTGGGGTGTAATATAAGGGTTATAGTTATATTGGGTTATGTAGGGATAATATCGGGGCTATATTGGGATAATGGAAATTAAAATGGAAACTACTATTTAGGGAGTGTGTAAGACTGTAAGCTTTAGGGCTTTAAGAGGGTGGTATGGGTACTTAAGATTTTGGGTTTAGGGTTTAGGGTTTTAGGCTAGAGGGTCAGCGGTCAGGGTTTTCTGTAGCGTTCAGGGCTTGTGTCGGAAAGGCCCGAAACCCTAAACACGAAGCCCTAAATTCTAAGCCCTAAACAGCCCGTTGTCTCGGTTTGGGGTTCAGGGGCGGAGTTTGGGATTAGTCGTGGAGTTGTCATTAATATGAGCTACAGTCTAAACTCCTTAAGTGGGGTTATTACCTAGGGCTTAGGATTTAGAATTCTTGGTTCAGAGTTTAAGGTCTCAACTGTTAAAGGGGTTATATATAGGGGAACATATAGGCAAAAATCATGGGGGTTATTAAGAGGGATACCAGGAGTGTAGACTAGAGCAGATGTCTTTAACCTTTTGGTTCATACTAGCCTTGGCCTGAGCGCCCATCAAGATAATTCCTACCTGAACCCCAGAAGTAGGTAGAATCATAGCCCAAAACCCTTAAGCATAGTCCAAGATGCTATCATTCTGCATATTCTTGGTGGTTCGGTAAAGCCTCAACCTTAAACCTCTGATCCTCCAGACCCCAGAAGCTCAGAAGCCTTAGGCGCTGGCCCTGATTCTCTAATTCTAACGCTCGAGACCCTAAACCGTACCTGGACCCCAAAAGTATGTAAAATAATGGCCTTTATGGCTGTTATTATGGGTTTAGGGCTATTATTTACATACTGTTGGGGGTAGGTAGACCTGGAACCTAAACCCAGACACCTAATCCCAAACCTTAAACCCTTAACCCTGAAATGTTTCGATGTGTGTCCTTCCGACACCCTACGCCCTTAAACGCCCTTAACCCTAAGCCATTCAAGCTTTCGAAGCCACCCTTGCGCAACACTCCTTAGCCTCAGCCGACCAGATGCATGGGACTGACTTCAAAGCCCAAAGCAACAGCTCGACAGGCTTACCTGGACCCTCGATGTCCTATTTTGGGGATATTTTTTATATCCTACAACAAGATAGGACAAATGCAACAAGGAGGAAGGAGACTTAGGGCCCTGGTAGGATTTAAGTTCCGGAGGCGCAGACTCACATGCCTAAACAACCCCACCATTCCTGCAGAAGCAATATCAGAATCCTGGATATGAAACATCCTGCGTGACCCTAGGTACCTCATACCTTGGGAATTTTAATGTATTATGGTATCTCAAGGACATGCAGATTTTCCGTATCAGCAGCAAAATGAGACGAGCTTCAACGCGAAGCGCTGAGCCCTAAACCCTGAATCCCAATATGCTGAAGCTCATATGAGCCATAGTCTAAATTCCTTAGAGTTATATGAGGGAATTATGACTATTATAGGGCTTTAGGATTTAGGGTGTAGGGTCTGGGGCTATATGATATGAGCCACTGTCAATCTTAGCCTTACCAAGGGACAAGTCATAGGGCTCCCTCTTGTAGTTTGGTGTAGTCCCGAATATCGTCCCTAACAAGGAACTCATGTCCATGGGGAAATATTGTCTGTAGCTCATAAGCTTGCCCATATCCCCTTCGTGTTTGCCAATTCCTTCCCGCTGTGGCATCGTATGAACATCTCCCACCTGGACCTCCAGAGTATGTAGACAATTTTTTTTGGCTCAACGCCAAAAATCAAGCAGGCTGTCAGTCTAAACCCCAAACCATCAGCCCTAAACTCGACACAAACTTGTTCAGTGCCAGAAACACTCCAAACCTTAATCCCTGAACCCAATGTCCTAACCCTCCATCCTATGCCAGCATCCGAAGGACGTCCACTTTAATTCCTTCTGGGTATGTTACGTTGTTGGCTGGTCAGGGTGTTGGGTAAGAGTCTACCCCCCAAAACAAAACTATAAACATAAGAGGCTTTTGGGTTTATCCTAAGTCCCCACACACATTGAACCCTGAATCCTAAGCCCGAAGCGCGTTCGTTGTTCAGGGCGATGCGTTTTGACAGACCATGGAACATTCGTGGCGACTTGGATCTGGATGAGTCGACCCAGTACCCCAAACCTTATCTGGACTCCCATGAACTACCTATTTTTATGGTACCTAACTTCATGTCAAATCTGGCCTCTTCTATGTAATAGTTTCTCTAGTCTCCTTAGGAGTTGGTTTCATTTTCACTATCGTATATTTCTAAGGAATTGCCAAAAGTCATCTCCTTGTTATAGTTCTACGGGATTGCAGACTTAGGTATCCCTAAACCCTAAACTCGAAACCCTGAACCCTAACCTCACAAAGGGGTAAGGGTATAGAGGGCTAGGCAGACTCTCGGGTGTGAAGGGAATAAGGCTCGAGGACTTGAGCTACTAGGGCTTACGGTTTAGGGGTTTGAGGTTCGGGCTTAGGGTTTGGGTTTGAGATTAGGGTTTAGGATTTAGGGTTTAGGGATCAGGGCTTGGGGTTAAGGGTCTAGGCCGTCAGGGGTTTATGGTCTAGGGTTTAGGGGGTTCAGGGTGTGGGGTTGAAGGTTGAATCCGGACGAGCTGGGTTTTTCTTGCTGGACTTTATTGCGGAACATTGTTTCTTGCCCTAAGGCAACAAATTGCCCAAAAGCTTTTCGTAGTATGGTCTTTGGGTCCAAATAAGGCTAGAATCTCGTGTACTTGGTAGTTCCTCTTTGGGCACTAATTACCTGGACCCCAAAAGCAGGTAACATAATGGCCTTAAACCCCTATAAATGGTCAACAAGTTGATTGTTCTGCATCCTCTGGGGGGTCCATGTAGTTCCCCTAACCTTAGAAAAGGGTTTAGGGTTTAGGATTTAGGGTTTAGGATTAAGGGTTTTGGGTTTAAGATTTAGGGTTTAGGATTAGGGTTCAGGGCCATGTAATACTTCCTAGTTGGGAAAGCCGCCAGTAGATTATATAGATATTTAGGATCCTTTGAGGAAGTGTGGCTGCCTCCCCAGACAGCCCAATGGCCTTCAACTAGGGAATATACCTTAAATGCCCTAAATGATACTAGGATCCCTAATACTTAACATGCTTTAAGGTATACCCGCTAATCCAGAACACTGAACCCTAAACCCTGAAGCCTAAACCCTGAACCCCAAACCCTAATTAGCGGATATTGGGCTGGCTGCTTACGTTCCGGGAAACTTCCAGCGAAGCAGTTTGGGCAGATGCCACAGCTTGACGCAGCGACTGCGGTTTAGGGTTCAGGG
>CAJNIZ010000409.1:17833-32086 GCA_905231905.1 Symbiodinium pilosum | reverse complement strand
CCTATCTCACATGGCTAGGTGAGAAGAAATTGATGAAGAGGAGAAGGCGAGAGTGAGATGTTGCCTGGGGTGCCCGTTTTCGGCTCCGCCATGAGCAGCCGCGGCGAAAGTGTCGTGTAACTAGCTTGCTAGTAGGTCAGACCAGAGACCACAACCGCAGTTGGGCCTGCGCACGGGCAGGCAGCAGAAACAGACCCTTATTTTATTGTTGAACCAAAACAATCTGAGCCATAATGCATCTTACATTCAAACATGTTCGTGGTAAAAGGATTGCAAAGTAAGCGCACGAACTATAAACTTTTTTTGTCAGCGAGGCACAGTCAGTGTACAATGCTGTGGCAACAGCCACATGTTGCAAAGACACAGATGTGCATGGGTATACCTTTGCAAAGGCGGGGTCTACCCAACATAAAGTCATACCCCGGCTGTTCTCAGCCTCCCTTTCAGTGTTTTCCCCAGTGCAGGCGTTCCTGGGATGTTTTCCGCAAAATTCTGTGATGGTTTTTGCCAAAGAGGACTCGCATGTCACGAAGGCAAACCGCGCGATGTATCTAAGAATGTGGATAAGATCCTAGCGGTTTTAGCACATCTTTTGCAAATCCGTCCTCAGAGTCCACGTGATTATTGGCCGCTTCTCTGGTTCACAAATTTGTTGAAGTGGAAAGATGTTTATGATGTTCCAAAGTCCCTTGAGTCCTGCTTGAGCCTTGCACGCAGAGGTGCCCTTATGTTGTTTTTTTTTCCCGCCGAATCTTTGGTTTGCAGGAGCGCGAGGACAGTGAATGAGTGAGTGAATGAGTGAGTGAATGAGTGAGTGAGTCAGGGTTTTCGCATGGATTTCTTACATTACATGTGCATTTTTTTGCGCAAGGCGTTTGCGCAGTACGTTGTAACGCGCTAGTTTGGATTTGGGGTCTGCCCTATGCAAAGATGGTATCTCCGCACGGAGCACCGTTTCGCACGGCCGGCCCTTCGCGGTGTCAAGGGTAGGACCAGTATGAAAGTTGATCCTGGAATGCACGGCAAGGCGTGAGCAAAAACAATTCCCGTGTTACCTTGTGTTATTGTGTTGGTTTGGTGTTTCGTCAAGTGTTGATTTGCACTTAGCCTTGAAGATTCGTCATGTTTGTTGGCTCAACGACTTAGCGTCTCCATATTCAAGCCAGAGGGCTTGCTGAGTTGCAGAAGCATCTTGCCGGCGTCTCAGCTTCTTCCACATCAAGGTTTCATTCCTGATGCACGCGTATTTCCTATCCAATACAGGCTGTGGGCACGCAAGACCCCAGCCAGATACGCATCTGCGCTCCACGGTTTCAGGAGGCAGGGCACGTTTGCAGTGTACGTGAATACAAGAAGAGGATGTGCTTTGTTGGATAAAGACTTCATGCACAGCTTCACGAACTGCTGACTACTGAGTTCCAAGGCGAAAACTTTCAGAATAGCCCCATCCCCATGTATTTTTGTTATCATTTATACGAATATAATCCCCATATCATGCTTATATACTCTTTATTTTCTATATGTTCCTCCCGCGCAGGTTCGGCATGGTGACATGTGCCGTTTCCGCCATCTTAGCTGTATTCTGCGCAGTCTCGGCCTAAGCCAAATGGTGCATTTGCTGTGTTTAAGCCCCAAAGCTTTGGCTCATAGCGTGCTTTATTTACTTGGGGGTTAGTAGGGAATAAGGGAATGAATTCTGTGGGGATTACATGGGAATAACATCCCCGTATTCCCTACTCACCACGAATACGTTTAGGGTTTAAGGTTTCAGGTATAAGGTTTAGGACGAATGTATAAGAAGGAGGAGCATGTGGTTCCAACCCCAGATTGTATTTCCTGCAAGCTGAGTGAATGCTATCCTGCCAGCAGGTAGCCGCTGATGCCGCAACAATTACCACTGTTTACCCCAACCGGGGTTCAACGGAAGGCCAGCCCGCAGGTCTTAGTACTTCGGTGCCAGTCATGTCAAGCTTCTTGTGAATATTTATGTTTCTTTCAGACAGTTCTTAAACAATAATTTAGCAAGACCCCTACAGTCCGGGTCATTCCTGGCAGTTCCACAACGAGAGGTGGAACATACCTTGTCATCAGCGGCTCTGGCTTTATGATGCCAACCGAGGCTGCGCAGTGCCAAGGGGTCAGGATATGGGGCTTAGGGTAGGAACCCATAAATTGGGGATATACTGGGATAGTGGAAGACAGAATGGAAACCATATGAAACCAGTATATTATAGGGTTAAGGGTTTAGGGCTGAGGGTATGGGGTTTAGGGTGTGGGGATTAGGGAATGGGGTTCCGGGTTTTGCCAACTTGCCACTTATCATTTGGCATGCCTGCTTTGCTGTCAAGCCAAGAGTGTTTGATCAAGTGCTCACATTCAGAGACATGAAGAAACATCAGGCATAATTACATGCTGTCTTGTCGGCCAAATAACTGTTGTATTGATCGCACCTGTGCAACGTTCGTTTTTGAGTAGCTCTTATCCTTTCCTGGCATGACAAACCCCAGCCATAGTGTTAAATACTCCCCCATGCTTGTATGACAAAGCCACATTCAGCCTCATCTGGCCTTGCAGTCGCTCAGAGCCATGGCGCAAGCAATGGTGCAGCCCGCAATCTTGAAAAAACAGCAGGACAGCTCGAGTTGATGAAGCTTTCCATTTTTGTGCTCCTTGGCAATCTTTGCAGAGGTGTGGGCTACGTGCAGCCAAGCCACGTCACCAGCTTGTGTTTCGCAGAGATCCGGGAAGCGTGTGTCTTTCCATTCTGTCTCCTTCTCAGATGCATGTAAGCTTTGGCCCTTTGGGACATGGTCTGTTCAATGTGGTCAAGGTTCCGGATGTGCACATCATAGCAGCTTGGTCCCAAAATTAAAATGCTCAAGCAGCGGTGCATAGATTCGGTTTTAGGTGCTTCACGATCCGCCTCAGGAGTCAGTGAGGCAAAAGAAAGTGCTTTTGGTTCTTGAAGACAAAGACGATGAGACAGAGGCAGAGGTCATTGGATTCTCAAGCGAGGCTCGGACGTCCTACTACACCCCCTAGCCCCCCAAATTAAAGGTACCAGGAAAGGGGGTTATAGGGGTTATATAGGGGTTCTGTAGGGGTTATGTAGGGTTCAGGGCTTAGGTTTCCCAAAGTTATAGTTGCCTTTTTGGGGGTCCTATAATGGGGACCATCGTATTTCTGGGGTTTGTATTGGGGTCACTTTTGTTGGGGGGGAAAGTACCAAATCTTACTCTCAGATTATACAAGGATACTATGTTGAATGTTGCTCGGGCTTTGTTGCAGGGGTATATGGGGAACCATGCTTTACTGCAAAGCTTGTCCCGTGCTAAAGCCTAAGCCCTAAACCCTAAGCTCTTGCAAAGCAAGGGAATGTAAAGTGAATGTCTCGACATTGATGCCAGCTATGTGCTTGAGTTGGTTCTGTCATCCAAGCCAACATTAGTTTTATTATTATTATCATTATTATTATATTACTATTACCAGTATAATTATTCTTGTTATTATCATTATTATTGGTGTTCGTATTTTTATCATCATTATTCTCGTTACTACTATTATTATTCTTACTATTATTCTTTTTGTTGTTATTTTTGTTATTGTTATTGTTATTCTTATTGTCATTTTTCTTTTTATTACTCTTATTGTTATTAGTACTATTACTATTACCATTACTATCAGTCGATTTGGTCTTGGCTGCAGTAAGCAGGCTTGTCAGTGTACTGTTGATGCCCCCCCCCCATGCAGGCTAGCGAAGTAAGTCGCGCAGCCGATTGCCCAAGCATCTGATCTTTGGCTTCCTGAACGGCGTGCCTGTTCAGGAGACATGAGCTATAGTCTAAACTCCTTAATGGGGGGTTATATAGGGGATCATATAGGGGACTACTATAGGGGTTATTAATAGGGGGATACTAGGAGTTTAGACTATAGCTCACATGGTCTTTGACATGTTCGTGTGTGCCTTTGTCCCCAAAGCAGCCTACCATGTAAACTCAAAAGGAATCGGCTCCCCTTGTCAGGACCACTCCCCTCTTGGGACCTAGCACCTGTATAGGAGTTTCTAGTCGAAAGTATCCTCGGGAGACTCTTACTCATGATCTTTCATCATTCCTGTGCATTGCCCCCGCTGAATTTTCACCAAGCCCCCGCTCCTAAACCCTAAGACCTGAATGCTACCCCCAACCCAAGACCCAACACCATTTCCACGGAGACTTCAACCGCTGGAGAAAAGGTCCCATTAACAAACCTACACCGCAACCATAAGCATAAGCCTCCCGTGACTTGCCACTCCACAGCATTGTCCTAAACCCTAAACCCTAAAACCCTAAACCCTAAAACCCTAAACCCTAAAACCCTAAACCCTAAACCCTTAACCTTAAACCCTAAGACCCTAAACCCTGAACCCTAAACCCCTTGTCTGTGGTGTCATCGCAGGAGCCGGAGCTGATGTATTTTTGGACGGATGTAGAGTCCTGAATGCTCGGAATAGGGTTTAAAGCTTAGGGCTGAAAGCCTTCGGTTGGGTTCAGGCGGTTCAGGGTTCCGGGGCTGAAGTGTAGCAAGGAGTACTCGGGAATTTGCATGACAACACCGATTGGAAATCGAGATGAACATGTGGTTTGTATAGCGGTTTTGTGGAGTTGTATGTCGGCACCCTGGCAATCAGAATAGAGGCCTTGGCAATTGGGATACATTATACCAGAGTTGTATACGGGTGATGGGGGGATCGTCCCCCCAATTTTCGGGCTTCTATGAAGATGAGCGCGCAGGATCGTTTTCCACATGCCGGTGTTTGTCACAATTTGGGATCGTCTGGCGACCCCAGAATATAGGGTGGGTTATGAGGGGTAGTAGTACTTGGAAATCCTCCGCGTGGCAAAAATCCTTTTGGCATCCACCCATGTGTGCCTTGGAACATCTTCCGCATGTTTCTAGCTGAGCATGAGCTCTTCAATGAGATCTGCTTTTCCTTCGAATTCGATCGTCCCAATGAGGCTGAGCGGGAATTCCTGCTGGCTGTTCGGAACTACTTACATCTTGCCACAATAGTAGGAAGAGTCTTGGGAACAAGAATTCATAATGTTGTTCTTTTCAGTAGCAGGTGTGAAAGTACAGCTACAAGTTGCGATGATTTTTGTGCTTCGAACATGTAATGTTGATAACAAGAAGATAACACTGACATAGGGTAATATTGGGTTGTATTGGGGTTATGTTGGGGTGATATTGGGTAATAGTGGGGTTATGTTGGGTTTATACTGGGTAAGATTGGGTAATATTTCGCTTCGCAGCCTCCAGGTGTTTGCCTGTGTCTGAATGAATGCAAGTGCGCTGACGTACAGACCGAAGGCAAGCCACCGGCTTGCCCTTTTCGGTGTACATGCAGAGCTTGTATTATTACTCTTATTATACTATGGGTTATCCAGGGGTTATAGGGTACTATAGGGGTCATACGGGGATAATATATAATCAAATGGAAGATGACATTGAAAATCAAATGGACACCACTATTCTATTAGAGCTTGTATTCTTACTGTCTTTAGTAATGTATCATGGGTTATATAGGGGTTATAGTGGGATAATGGAAACCATAGGGAGCCAGGTAAAGTTGACCCAAGCTCTGACTGGAAGGATGTTCCTAGAAACCTGCGCAGCGGTGCGCGAGTTCTGTGCAGAAAAGGTTCGTCCCTACCTCGCTGTTGCTGCAAAGTTGGTGCTTCTCAAAAAAGACGATTTTCGGGTCTCTAGACAGAAATGGTGAAAGAGAGAATGGTGGTCTCAATTCAGGGGTTCTATCCGGATAATTTCACGAAACTCAAGGATCCAAATGTCAAGCAACTCGCTGTATCGGATCTGTTTCGCTCTAACCTTGCGGAAGGCAAACCCCTGGGACTCACAAGTTGTTTATGCCGGTGACCCAGAGATTGGGACAGATTAGGCAGTTCCATGCACAAAACTGTGCAACCAAGAAGGAATCCATTCTCTCACGCTCAGGTTGGATCCAAGATTTGCAACACTATGCCACATTACACTTCAACAACACAGATTGCCGCTTCCTCAGTGTTTCCAATATAACCCCAATATAATCCCTATATAACCTCAATGTAACCCCCAATATAACCCAAATATAACCCCCAATATAACCCAAATATAACCCAAATATAACTCCTCAGCTCCCAAGCCTGAGCATTAATACTGTCATTATCCGGATTTCATTTATGTTACGATCCTTGATGTTCACACTTTCTATTGTGAGTACTTTTGCTACCTAAACCCTAAGCCCTAAACCCTAAACCCTAAGCCCTAGACACTAAACTCTTGTTCTTGTTTTTGTTACGTTTTAGAGTTATTGTCATGAACCAGATGCCAAGGTTTGTGTCACCACGCCCCATGATGTTGTTGGTGAGAGCTCTGAGACGGGATCTCAGTGGACTTTGGAGATGGCTTTTGTGAATTTAGGATAATGGAAAAGAAAACGGAAACTACAGGGATTACAGAGGTTATATAGGGATTATGGGGTATACACTGGGGGTAGTATAGGGATAATGGAGAAGAAAATGAAAACTACTACAATGGCATTATTTAGGACTTAGGGTTTAGGGTATTAGGTTTAGGGTCGAGGATGTAGAGTCTAATTCGGAGGTTTGCAAACGAATCAGGGTTTTCTTCTTGAAAGTCCCTATAGCAATCAGGATTGTGTATTGGCGTCTTTATTGGACCCCGCCGTTTACGGAAACCCCGATTTCGTCATGTCCACCGGAAAAACAACGAAGCCTTTCTCTTGAGGACCCCAAGCAGGGACCTGTAGTGTTGAGCTAGCTAGGGATAATCCCAAGTCCAAACCAATCGATACCCTATAGCATTCTATTACTATTGGAAATAACTCCAGTGTTTCTTTTTATGCCCACCTTGAACCCCAAACTGCTAAACCCATGATGATTTGGTATTTTCCATCTTCTGTCCTATATGTCCGTACGCCCTCATATCGCCCCTATGCAACACCCTAGAACCCCTGATGTTGGGATTCTTGTGCCGAGGTCGCTAACTGTCAGTGTACAGATTTTTGGTGGCCTGGGGCTAGTCATGCGCCCAGCTTATTTGGGTATTTCCCCAAATTAGAGGTACCAATTTGGGGGTCCCTATAGTAAGGATTGCAGCATTTTGGGGTCTATATTGGGGTCCCCTTATTTTGGCAAACTACCGCTTCTCCTGAAACCTTGAGTCATTGCCCGTAACAGCAATTGTTGCTACAATGGGTAGTAGAAGTCATAGCAGTCTTTCTAAAAGACTGATTTTAGTACTAAGCCCAAAGCTCTAAGTCCCAAAGTCTCAACTGTAAGCCAAAAGCCCTAATCTCCAAGTCCAAAAGCCTGAGCTGTAAGTCCAAAACTCTCAATTCTAAGTCTGCAACCCTAAACGACTAAACGGGATTGTTTAGGGGAAGGCGAGCGTGCCAGTTGGGCAGAAGTGGAAATTATGTGTGTTTTCTCTAGACAACATATAGGTTGTTCGTGAGTCATGGGCCCCGTTTTGGTTTTTCATCATTTTACGGCAGCTGAGATTCAGGAGTACCAACAAAGGACCCTAATTGTGGGAACGACCCATATAAGGGGGGCTCATGTTTCAAGTTCATTTTGCTGCGAGTTTTCGGGGGATAGCCCTCATCATCCTGCGATGTTGCAAGTGTTGTCCTGACCCAGAACCCTAAACCCTGAACCCCAAACCCTAAACCCCAAACCCTAAACCCCAAACCCTAAACCCTACAGCTTAAACCCTAAACCTTAAACCCTGAACCATATACGTCATGAAAGCAGTAGTCCCCAACAATAGTTCCTATTATCTCCCCTATTCCCTGCTACCCCACGGCCTAAACCCTGCTCCCAAGACTCCAACGACAAACCCTGGTAGTCAGAGGCTTCTTACGCATCCAAGAGTGGTGCCTTTCAATACCACTGGCAGGTGCTTGCCTCAGGGGCTCGGATGCCATATCATGTGCTATAGGCTAAAGCGAGTTTTCTAGGGGCTTCTATAGGGGACCGCTAGAGGGGTTGCTAAGGGGGATACAAGGAGTTTAGGCTGGCTCATATCGCTGCCTTCATTCATAGAGGGACCCCTACATAGACCCGATGCCCCAGTAAGCCAGAATCCTTGTTAGAAGGACCCCCAAAGAAGGATCCTGGGTTTTGACACCCGTTGTTCAATACCTACGTACTGGCCAATCCGGCGAAATACTACTTACCGCACCATGGGGATGTATTGCATACAACGATGTCCATGAATGTGGGACATTGTATGACGGCATATTTTCCTTACAGATTACGATATGCTCTTGCATGGGGATCATTCGTAATTGAACCAGCAGCGGCTTTGGATGCGGCACATTTGTGGAGCAACAGCTCTGTATAAAGTTGGCCTGCCTGCTCTGGCACTAGGGTGGCCCGCTGGACCCCAAACGGGAGTTTCTCCAAAAAACCACTATGCAATGGGACCCTTGTAATCCTGTCATAATCCCGCCTATCCCTGCGGTTCCCTAGGGCCTCCTATTTGAGGAAATGCCTAAATCAGTTTCTGCAGGATACCCCGCTCTTCTTCTGGGCCAACCATTGGGCCGGTACAGCGCCTGGTGTGCTTCATGAGGGTCCCCCGGTACTTGGGACGTAGGCGCTTCTACCCATTAAGATCCTGGGGAAAAACCTTTCATAAAAGAGACATTACTAGTCCCACTTCTTTTCCTACTCCTGCTGTTGCTACTCCTACTACTACCACTACTGCTACTCCTACTGCTACTCCTACTACTACTACTACTACTACTACTGTTACTATTACTACTACCACTACTATTCCCATAGCTCTTACCATTTCAATTAGGGTAACCCTCATTACTGTTGGGGGTGCAGCCGTTGTCTCTGCCCAGAGTGTCTGGGATCTCTTCGAGGCACGGGGGGTGACATCATGGAGTTCGGTGGCTGACGCCTTATCCAAAACAGCTCTTGCTGCTGGTTGTGAGTAGGGAATGAGGAAGAACTACTATGGGTTTAGGGAATGGGAATGAACATTGTTTTTTTCTAGTATTTTTTTGGGGTTATATAGGAGTTACTACACGGATCCATTCCCTACTAAAAGCCAGCAAGAAGATTTCTTGCGACATGGCCATCCATCCGGCGCCTCCATTTCACCTGTGAGGAGACGTATATACCGGCGCAGATTCTGCTGGTCAGCGGGACCCCTAGATTCGGTGAGCTTGTGAGTGGCTGTTCAAGCGTGACTTGTCTTTTCCGTTTTCTTCTTTGAACTTCTCTGGAATCTTCCTAGACCCTAAACCTTAAACCTAGGACTCTTTCATATTTGGGCTAAGTTGGTCGAAGCCACGGAGAATCCCGTGCAAAGCAGAGTAAGGTGTCATGACTGGCCTGGACTTTCTTGTTCAACCCTTATGCACATTGTTGCCTTGAATGACCTAAGAAAATTCCAAATGAGTGTGCCGGCTATAGGCCCGAAATTGAAAAGCGAAGGTTTAGCATGACGCCTGCGAAACTAAACCCAAAACCGTACATTAACCCAGTGAGATGGCAGCTTCTTCGGGCAACTTCTCCTACTAAATATATTATAGTAGTTTCCATTGTCTTTTCCATTATCCCAATCAAACCCTAATATACTATAGTAGTTTCCACTTTCTTTTCCATTATCACAATCTAACCCCAATGTACTATAGTAGTTTCCGTTTTCTTTTCCATCATCCCAAAAGGTTCGAGATCCGGGTCGGGGATGCATGGTGCCACGCGGATGAAGAGGCCAGGCTTAGGGTTTACTGACTAGGGCTTGGGTTCTAGGCTTCAGGGTTTTTGGCCTGGGGCTTCGTAGGTTGTAGAGCCCAAGGTTTAGGATTTCGCGCTGCTTTAAGGCCCGGGATGCACCGTGTGGGGTTGGATCCTTGAGTTTATGGCTTAGGATTAGAGATGATGAGAGTGACGGGGGGTATGTTGCAAAATTCAATCCTGTTGTACTCCCTGAAAGAAATCCCACATACTACTTTAGAGTAGAGGCCCCATGCCTGTTGTGTTACAGGCCCCCACATATCGTAGCGCTGAGGATGGCTCACTGGTTCTTAGTAGGGAAGAACGGAGTATAATATCTATATAGCCCCCTATATAGTATATTCCCCTATTCCCTACGAAATGGTGAAAAGGTGTGGCCACTATCGTCGAGGAGACGCAGTTGAGACCTCAGAGACGTTAGCATTATTCAGCTGTGGGATGGATCTTGCATACTATTATGATATTTACTATTTCGGGAAAGCCTAAACCCTGTATGAACTTGTATATAGCCCAGTTTCCATTTCATTGTCCATCTTCTTTTCCATTTGATTTTCCATTCTTGGGCAAATTTCCCTCTGCAACAGGTTCTTCTTTGGGGGCTTTGTCATGTCTGCAGTCCTTATATAACCCATTATAGTACTTTCTATTTTCTTATCCATTATCCCTATATTACCCCCAATACATACCCTATAATCCCTATATAATCCCTATATAACCTCTATAATCCCTGTAGTTTCCATTTTCTTTTCCATTGTCCCTATATTACCCCCAATATATACCCTATAATCCCTATATAACCCCAATAGTGTTTGGGGGACTTGAGCCAGCCTCTCTCCAGGCAGCCGCAAGCAAGTGCAGTGCCAGCTGCCCGATGACGACTTGCTGCTGCCTGGCTATTACAACGCATCTTTGTGGCACATTAGACTTGTATGCAACTCGTAGCATGGGTTCCTCTAATATTTGGGTAATTTCACGATTTTCAAGGGACGGATCGCAAGATTAGTTTTCCCTGCTATTAGGATCAGCAGTAGTTTAGACGATTTCTCATATGCTCTTCTGGCACCTTGCTGAAGACAAAGAAAAATTCTAGAGGGTAGGCCCTAAAGTTAAACACCCCAAGCCTTGACACTAAACCCGAACCCCATGTCCTGCTGGAGCAGAATGTTGCCATGAGGTATCTATCCGTGTCAACAGCCAGGGCCTAAGCCCGAAGCGACTTGGGACTTCTCAACATTACCCGTACAGGATAATTCAAAAAGGATTCCCAGAATCACTCAGGGTGAGTAAAAGCCCCTGCTTCGAGCTTCATTTACCATTGACGTAGTTGTTTCTTGATTAAGGCCTGGATAAAGCAGATGGCGCCTGCCCAAACGCTTTGTGCTTTCCTTACACTGCCGAAGAGGCGGGTGACTCTTCGGATCCCCCCCGGCAGTTTCTCAAAGTATTGCCTCCCTAATATACCCCTATATAACCCCCTATATACCCTATGATAATGTAGTAGGGGATAATTGAAAAGAAAATGGAAACTAACTATTACATTGTAATAGGGTATATAGGGGGTCATTTAGGGGTTAGCATCCCGAAGGCCCTCTATATTGAGAAGCCCATACCTCTTTGAGCCACAGCTAGCCACCCCGCAGGCTGGCAGCAACTTCGGATTTGGCTTTGGGGCCATTGCGCGCTTCTCAGCCATTGGTGAGGTAGAGTTTAGTTGTGATCCGCGCTTCCTTCGCCTGGCGGAGAATTCTGAAAATGATATTTTCTTGGGCCGTGGTTGCTTCTTTGGGCTGCTGGCAAACGAGTGGAAGTTTGCGCATCGTCCTGCAAGCAGGTGCCTCCGCCTCCTTCTGATTCCAATGGAAAGCTGAAGAGGCTGGGCCCTGTGACTGCACCTGAGAAAACGGGCTGCCTACGGCTGAGAGTGATGGCACTGCTTCAGAGATGATACCGTAAACGCCAAACCCCAAACCCTAAATAGTAGTTTCCATTCTTTTTCCATTATCCCAATATAACCCCCATTTTACCCCAATATAACCCCAATAATCGCTATATAACCCCAATATTACCCCAATATAACCCCAACATAACCCCAACATAACCCCGATATAATCGCTATATAACCCCAATACAACCCCAATCTAACCCCAACATAACCCGAATGTAAACCAAATATAACCCAGGGTATGGGGTGGCATGATGGACATCGCGTTGCTGGGTTGCATTCAGTGGATTCGGGCTGCCAGATCTGCCCCTCTTGCAGTGTTGGCCAAGGACAGGGCAGACATATCACTTTACAGTGTATCCGCAGGCCGTCTCTCATGATTATGCGTAGTATGTATATTATAGAATATTATGGTATTATATCATACTATATACTATGGTATGTTATAGTATATTATAGAATATTATGGTATATCATACTATGTATTTTGGTATGTTATAGTATATTGTAGAATATTATGGTACATCATACTATATTATGGTATGTTATAGTATATTGCTGTATATCGTAGGGAGTACATAGATCACTTTACCGTATATCCCAAGGCCAGCTGTCATGATTGTGAGATCTGAATGTGCTCAGGGTCGAAGCATCTTCAACTGCCAATGCCCAGTGTAGATTCATTAGAGCAATGCTTTGATACATTTGCGCCCTTGGGTACTCTTGTTTCTGAAGATCAGAGCGATCACGCTCTGACGTATCTAATATACATCCGCAGGACCTACAATGGTAATCTCATTAAAAAACCCATAACACCCAGCGCGAATCCTAACACGTAAGTCCTAACCCTGGAAATTTCACCCGAATCCTCAAGGCATACGCCCCAAACCCTGTGAGCGACTCCCACCGTGAGATCATCCTGTGTTGGGTTTAACCTGAAAGTAATTAACAGGATTTGGATATTCAAATTACCCCGAAAGTCTGAGGTTTGAGTGGAAAGCTAATCACAAGTGTTTCCGTTATGACATGGTACCTCTTGCCAGATCAATTCGATCGAGCCAGTGCAGGGTGGCATGTATGGCGATGCCGGCATGGAGTATTGAAACATACCGGAATTCAAGGCAGATGGACGAGTTGATGAAGTTGAATCGAGGAAAGTGCCTTCAATTGTGCTGGGGTTCTTAGTATGTAGGGTGGGGGGGTGAGGGGATCATTACGTGGGTTTTTTTGTATTCGTACACTGCTAAGGAAGCAAACCTTTCTCTTCAAGACAACTCAGAAAAAGCACGGCAGGCGCGGTGTTTTCTCTACTTTACAGCAATTCAACTTGCACCGTCAATTAACATCCAGACTTGGCGCAAGAAGGGCCATGATTGTTGTGCCAGGCCTGTATCCTGCAAAGTTTAAGATAGAGGATTTATGGCCTAAGGGTTCAGGTTTATCCTTTGAGGCCCTTTAGCGACACCTCCGGAGGATCCTCGGGAGTTTCAAATAAAGTTGCCTCCGACATGAAAGAAATGCCACGCCTGCCATGCTTTTCTGACTTGTGTTAAGGAGAGAGGGGACGGTCAGTACCATTTTTTGATTCAAGAGAGAATGGCCAGTCGCGTCTTCCAACTCTGGTTTGGAAGTTTCAGCATCTCGCATTTTTACACGGTGCTTACCCATGTGGAAATGGTTCGTACAAACATTACACACGTCTCAAATACTTCGATTTACTGTCCCTGCCAGAAAAGAGGATGGTCACTATACTTGGGCTGCACAGGAACTATACGCATAAAACAAGAGCGTGCCACATCAACGCGCAAAAACTCCGGGCAAACGACGTAAACGCGCCCTGAAATTAATCTAATCGTGAGACTGGTACCTTGACGTGAAGGCATGGCGTGTGAGCAGAATCTAGTTTTCCTCCCCGCCTCTAGTGTTTGTTGAGGCCCTGACATGACTAGTATTGGTTAGGAGGACCCCCCACCCTGTAATAGTGGTATAACAGGAATATAAGAGGACCCTACTATAATCCCTATTATCCCCTCTAGGCACTATGACTGTGTGGGGGGTCCACCTAAAGTATTGGTAAGCGCTGTTCAGGCTGAGACGAGCTTCAGCTCGATTCATGATATCTTTTCCCGCCAGGTGGCAACAACCTAACAATCCACGGCTCGTCGTTTGCTGCCGGCTCCTCATGTTTTTCTCAGCTTCCGAAATCTATCTGCTTTAGCCTTGACTTGCACGCAAAAATTCTGGGGTGCCGTTAAGGAACTAAAGTTAAGTTACCATATTGGAGAACCCATTTTAATTCATTGTTATATATACTCATTATGGTAACTTCATTTAAGTAATTTAACAGCAACCCAGAAAATTGAGGCGGAGGCTGAAGGTAACCAAGTCACTGTTGGCGGGACGCCGTGCGAGGCAGGAGTTGCTCACCGAGATGATCTCCCCCCCTTGTCCCCAACCTGCAATATAGGTTGAGGGTTTTGGGGTTTAGGTTTTAGG
>CAJNIZ010000409.1:0-17730 GCA_905231905.1 Symbiodinium pilosum | reverse complement strand
AATCAAATGGAAAAGGAAATGGAACATGAAATGGAAACTGGGATTATAGGGTAGTTAATAGGGATTAGGGGTTGTATGAGCTGTAGTCTAAGCTCCTTAAAAAGGGTAATATTGGGTATTATTTAGGGGACTATTATAGGGGTTATTAAGGGGGATACAAGGAGTTTAGACTATAGCTCATGTAACCTTTCCTTTTTCTTTTCCAGTTTCCCTATATAACCCTTACCCTAAAGCCAAAACCCTAAACCTTAAATAACCCCATTGTAGTATTTTCCTTTCCTGCTCCCTTCTCCCAGTATAACCTCAATATATACCCTATAAGGATGCCGTCACCGAGCTTAAGACACGCATTTGCAGATGCCAGCGCAGGTTCTCGAGGCATCCACAGATACCATTGTGCCAGGAGCTCATCAAGGATAGCCGAATGTCGCAAGTTTTGTAGCAGTTATTAAAGGGGGATACTAGGAGTTCAGACTATAGCTCAAATGGGTCTCGCCCAAACTCCAAACCCGAACCTCTAAGCCTTCAGCCCTACCTTGAACAGAAGGGAAAATGCCCAAGTAATGACCAGGTCGCTCTTAAAACAAGTATTACAGAGAGCCTTCATGTGCCTTGTCAGTCCAATAACCCTCTTAAAGGGACCCTCAAATAGCAGTACTTTGTATTTTCTTTTCCATCAGGCCCCAGAAGTCCCATATATCCACATACCCGCATGTCAGGCCTATGTAATGGCCTAGAACTCCCAATCAGGGTCCACTGATACCGTAAACTCCAGACATGAAACTTCAATTCCCTAAGCCCTAAGCCTTAAATCCCGCCATATCCTTCTATGACCTTATGTCCACCAAATTATGGTGCTCTCTATTTTCTTGCCCGTTCTTCATAAGGGACCTAGGAGCCACCAGCAATTTAACTATATCTGTTCTATTCAAGGTAAACCTCCCATTAACGAAAAGGGGCGGCAATGGACAAATTCCCGACGTGCCCAAAGAGATTCAGAAGACTGCTTTTGCCGGCAAACAAGTACGGAGGGTTGAGGATTTTGGTTTATGGTTAAAGGGTCCGCAAACCTACAACCAAGTTCAATCGGCTCGGCAACAATAATGGGGTGGCAATAGCAAAGCTCCGCATCAAATAACCACCAATTAAATAGCGCTTTTCAACGTGTACTGGTAGTTCTTACTTACTATTATGACTCTCCATAAAAACAAGAATTTGAAGAAAATACTACTTAGTCCTACCCCCAGGCCCCGAGTTCATTATTGCCTGAAGAGAGCAGTAGTTTCCATTATCTTTTTCATAAAGCCCTCTAAGCCCCATATATCTAAACCCAAAACTCCATACCCTAAACCCTAAACTCTAAACCCTCAACTCTACACCCCAAACCCTAAACTCTGAGCCCTAAAACCTAAACTCTGAACCCTAAACCTTAAACTCTAAACCTTAAACTCTAAACCCTAAACTCTAAACCCTCAACTCTGAATCCTAAACCCTACTTGAAACCTCTGGTCACGGAGGTGTAGGCTCGGTCAGTGGGCTGAAGCCATGGACCAGGGCGAGACGATGCGCGGGCCAGGATCTTGGGTCTTGGGATTGGCGTTGAAAAAGGGGTTCTAGGGTGTAGGGCTTTGAGATGTTTCAAGGATTTTTCAAGGTTTTGAGGGATGTTAGCGTTTTTGGGGTTTTTATGGTTTAGGGTTCAGGGTCTACAGGGCTTCGGGGATTGGGATGAGGTTTCGGGACTAGAGGTGAGTATAGTGTAAAGCAGGATTGGGGTTTGAAGCTATGGGGGATCCTGAACATTGTATGCAATCATTGGTAACTGCCGTGTATTAGGATCCTGGTTTCAGAAAGACCCAGCTCAGTCTATGTACTGATGCTTAGTCTGGGTTGGGTTGTGGAGAGGCCTATGGCAGCTTCAGCACAGCATCACTTGAAGGAGAGAATATTATTTTGACGGGCAAGCAAGCTTGGGTTCGATCTTCTCAGGTGCACCCATTTGGCTTCTTACTGGACTCTTACTTGTGACCCCATGAATCGCTTCCCCTTACCATTAACATCACCCCCCACCCCTCCCCAATATAAAATATGGGTTCCCTACAATCAAAATCTCACCCCCCCCCCTCCCCCTTCCCCCCTCACCCTACAGCTCGGATCCTCTGAATTGGTGTGCCCTAGCACGACTCTGAAGGACTAGAGACATCCTTGATTTCCTAGATTTTGATTGTTTTTGAATCGTTTTTATACAGGCATTCCTGTAGAATCCGAATGCCATTTCCATGAGGTTTATTGTCATTCTAAATCGTTGTTTTTAAAATAGTTTGTAACTAGATGTCAAGAAAAAATCAGTTGGTTAGATTTTGATTAGTTTTAATTCCTATTTGCATTTTAGTTTGATTTTTATGGGCTTTGGCCACGCTTTTGAACTGGTGTTGAATTGGTTTTATTCAGATTTTCACTAGGTCTCAATTGCTTTTTAAGATAGGTTTTAAACGAGATTACTACGATATTATTACGTTTCTAATAAGATTTGGTAGACATTTGATTCGGTTTTGATTGGATTTCAATAGGATCCAATTGTATACCCGCTAATATTAGCTGATATTCCGGTCCCACGATAAATATCCCCCAATACTAAGCATGGGTCTGAGTAAATGTATTAGGAAGGGGGATGACGTTTGATATTCGGGGGGCAGGATTACACCTAGAAACTAGACCCTAGACCCTAAACCCTTAACCCTTAACCCCCATCTCAGCAAGCATCCAAGCAATACGTGTCTGGAATAGTGAATGATCAAGCATACAAGCACACATCACTTCTCACATGTCAAGAACTCATTTGAGATCATCAGGGTTTAGGGTTCATTTTTGCCAAGGCTTCACTATGCCAGATGGAATGATCGTCGGCGCCGTGTCGCCTACCCAGCTGTTAGCACATACACGTCGTACCCCAGACCTGTGCATGAACTCTGGAATACATGTAGCTGTAGCTTGTTTCGTGGAGCATTTTCAGACAGAGCATTCGACAAGTTCGGATGCACGGCGTTGGCATCTGAAGTCGATCACCTGATCCGGAAGCCTCCACATCAGGACCAGCAATCGTGCGAAGCTTCGAAAGTATGAGAAGAACCTACAAATTGGTAAGCTCAAGAATTGGATTCAGAATTGGGGGTTTCCCAAAATTAGGGGTACCATTCTGGGGCTTCCCATCATAGGGATTAAAAATATGTTGGGGTGTATATTAGAGTTCCCCCATTTTAGGAAAACTACCAATTCTTGAGGCCCGTTCCTGAACCCTACGAAGGTTTAGGGTTTAAGGTTCGGAGCTCCAAACCCCCCTAAACCCTATACAAAAAGATCCTCGCCCAAAACCTTCTACAACAACCCCTAACCTGTAAACCCTAAACCCTAAACCCTAAAACTCACAGGCTTGGGGCATGACCGCCATTCCTGCTAAAGAGGCGCGGCATCTCAGTTGGATGTCAGCACGTTTGATCACAATGGGGTTTAGGGTTCGGGGTTTTAGGGTTTAGGGTTGAAGGGTTAAGGGTTTGGGGTTTTTAGGGTTGGGGTTGAGGGGCTGAGGTGTCAGGGGTTGTAGGGGTTTAGGGTCGTTTGCGGGTTCTGGGTTTATGGGTTTGGGATTTTAGGACATTTTTGGTTTTCAAGAAGTGGGTACCGTCCCTTGGCACATATTGGGTTGGATAAGAAGGCGAATACAGGGGTCTCCATCAAGGATTGCATAGTGGTTTCTTTAGGAAACTTCCAAGTGGTTGATGGTCTTTTGCTACAGCCATTCTACGGCTTAACACGAGGATATGTAGGGGCAACTAGGGCTCAAAGCTCCATGTTTCTGACGCGGTTTAGGGTTTAGGGTTTTGTGGATCCCCCCCCTCATGCAAGATCACATTGCTTTGGAGGTAGCAGGCCAAGAATTCCAGTCTTGAGAACTGCAAATACTTCAAGTCACACCAAGCTGTGTATGGTTGATAATATGTGCCACACTTGAAACCATTGATGATCTGCATAGGGCCTTGGAATTGCTTCAGATGATTTTTCAGCCATTCACCGAAGTAGAAATAGTTGTAAGGAGTTGGCCTTAACATTTCGATGCATAGGCAAGTATGGACACACCATAAATATTCCATGAACCGCATCAGGAGCCCGAGCACCACAGCACAAGACACTTTCATTAATTTGTGGATCTTGGGCCTCGTAACCCCTAAACCCCGAAAGCCCTACACCCTAAAGCCCGTAACCCTAAACCCTTCAATCCGTAAACCCTAAACTCCGAAACCCCTGAATCCCTAAATCCCTAGACGAACCCCTAAATCCCTAAGCCCTAAACCCCCAAGTCCCTAGGCCCCTAAATCCCTCGAAGGCACGCGGCGACGCCTACGCCACTGGCATCCTTAAGGCTGGACGATGACTTAAAGTTTAAGGATTTAGGGTTTTACGGTTTCAGGGTTTTAGGGTTTTAGGGATTTAGGGTTTTAGGGTATCCGGGTTTCAGGGTTTAGGGCCTAAGGGTCTTAAGGCTCTTGGGATGAAGGGTTTTACAGTTTAGGGTGCAGGCTTTTGGGGTTCAGGGCTCAGGATTTAGGGTGGATAAGCGTCCAGGGACATTATCCTCAGTCATGGAGAATCATACGGAAAAGGACATGGGAAATGACATGCAAAGGCAACGTTCGGCTTATGAAGGGGCCCATAATGGTTGACAGGGAGGTCCCTTTGGTAGCTTAGTATCCTCCTTAGTATGTCCCCCACTAGAAGCCCATGGCCATTAATTGTTTTTTTGAAAATGTTGACTGTAGCGCATGTGGGACACAAATTGCGCAGATGTCGTGCCGGGGGTTGTCCAAATTATGGTCCAATTGCCTGGGTACCCTAAGCTTAGGAGCCAAAAAATGATGGTAATCAGAAAGGGACCAGAATCTTGACAAACACGCATATAGGGTAGTTTCCCAAAATAGGGGAACCCCAATATAGACCCAAAAATATTACAGTCCTTATTACTGGGACCCCCAAAAAGGTACCCCTGATTTTGGGAAACCCCCATATGGGTACATCCCAAGTTCAGCCTATCCGGGATCCCTGCTGTCCTTGCTGTTTGGGTTCCAGTATCATATGGATCCTGATATAGGATTCACCCATTAGAATGTTTTGAGACTATTTGTATCCCTGCCTTCGTTTCAATACCCAGGCTATCAAACATGCGCTTCATGTTGAGTGCTAGCTGAATGTACGAACCCGCAAGAACCTAAACCGAATTCTACACCTGAGACCTAGAGCCCCAAAACCGACGAAGCCCTGCTTGTTGAGGTAATGCTCTCTCAGGTCTACAACCAGCAAAAATGAGGGTTCCGTGGGTTCCAGCTTAACTAGAAGGAACATTGATCTTTACGGGGGTAGGGGTGCTTATTCTCGATGATAGCATGAGGATGTGCACGGGTCAACACACAATCTCTGCGCGTTACATGCACTCGGCCCTTCACAGTTTGTGCTGTTTTTTTGTGCAGGATTAGAGCTCTCTTATATGCTCTTTACTCCAATGGCCCTGTCTCAAAAACAGTTCGAGTTGTCCGTTGGATCTTTCAAAGACTCTGGCTCCCAACAGGAGTGCTTCGTTTTCAGTTGGTTGGAATGCCCTGGTGTTAATTCCAAGAATCTTGAAGCCTAAGTGCCTTACTCCCCAGGCCCCAAGCAATGGTCCCTAAATGAGGTCCTAAATGCAAATTCTGGATTCTAAACGCCAAGTCTGCCCTCAAACCCTAAATCCTGATTGCATATATATATATATGTATGGGTATACGTATAAATATACACACATACACTTGTACATATATTTTTCTGTATACATACTTACTTACATGCATTTATTGGTATAAACACAATGATACGTACCTGGGCGGACAGTAAGTGCAGTATACATTTTTTACGTACAGACTGTATTACACCACATTATACTCTACTGTTTTAAACTATATACTATACACAAAATTATATTACAATACATTGTAAGCTATCTCATAGTATCATAGAGTATAAATCAGATTATAATGGAATTTAAGATAAAGTATATCAAAATATTATATACTATAGATTATAAAGTATAGTATTGTATAACATGATATAAGCTATCTTTTACAAAAAAATACAATACAAGTTATATCATAACATAATATACTATGAACACACACACACACACGATAGCCCTAAACCCTAAGCCCAAAACCGTAAACCCTAAACGCCAAACCCTGGACCGAGCCAGGGCTCACTATCTCAAGTCGGCTCCACGCAGCCCTGGGACAACGATGTGGCCTGCCCCTCGTGTGGGTAGCTCCTCAAATGCAGGTGTGATAGGATCTCCAGGTTTAGGGTTTCGGGCAAATCCTTGATAGTTGGCAGAATAAGGGGACCCCAATACAGACCCCAAAATACTAGAAGCCTGATTATGGGGGCCCCAAACAGGTACCCCTAATTTTGGGAAACTCCCGTGCTGGTTTGGAATTTAGGGGTTCAGGCTTTTGGATGCAAGTCCAATATGCTCAACTGCAAGGGGCCACAATGATGAAGAGTATCCACGAAGGGTGTGCAATTTGGAACCATGCTGCTGCCATTGAATGAACTGGAGGCAACACAACTGATATTATCAGAAGAACAAGATGATGCAAACGTCTTTTCAGACTTGCCTTCCTGGTGAGAGTGATACTTGTTATTGTTGCCGCCGCAAGCGCAGCAGGATGATCAGCATGCTTGGTATGTTGTGCTACACGGATTTCTTCAACATGGTACACTCGGGATCCTGGGAGATTCTAGGGATTTAAGGAAACATCATAGGGGTCCCTACTGTTTCAAAGTATGCCGCACCCTGACACTGAAGGGAGCTGACCGCACGCTGCTGGAGCTGAACGGCTTCTTTGCGGCGAGCCCAGAAGCATGTGGTGGAGCCTCAACAAATGTCTTAGAGATCAAGATATTTCCCCATAATGAGATGTAATCTTTGCCCATGAGCACAGGATTCGAGAGGGGTTTGGCATGGAATTTACAAGGCTCTGGGGGATGAACTGAATCATCAGGATCATTTCAGGGGTGAGCAATTGGCTTGCAACAATGCCAAAACACATTCATAGTTGGATTGGGAGTTGCAGCAAAGCCAGGTCTAGAAGCATTGCAGTAAACAGACAGCGAATGCGCCTAATGCACTCGAAGGTGCAGTCATATTCTAGGGTTTAGGGTTTAAGGTTTAGGCGCTACTCTGACATTAGTGGGATGTGATAAGGGCCACCTATGGTAGTTTCCCTAAACAGGGGGACCCTACTTCAGACCCCGAAATATTGTAATCCTTAGCCTGAGTATGGGGACCCCCAAAAGGTACCCCTAATTTTGGGAAACCCTAAACCCTATATATCCCTATATAACCCCTATATAACACCTTTAAAAGTACCCTTTATTTGGGAACGTATGTGAAAAGCCCCAACGAGGTGCCGCCACTTCAGGCAAACTACAGCTTCTACATTTGTGGCCTCGACCTTAGCGGTTTAGCGGTTGAGGGTTCAGGGGCCTCAACCTTTGCTTACTGGGGATTAGCAGGGAACAGGGGAATATATTATGGGGCTTATAATGTATATAGGGATTATATTCCCTTATCTCCTACTAACCCCAGTAAGTTTGTCAGCACAGCGGGAAAGGTCAGGTCTTGGGTCTGTGAATCCAATTGGGTTCGGCCTGGTCCTTCTTGAGAGCGAAGGGGGGAATGGGTTTCTTTGAGGTTCCCATAGAATTTGTTATAGTGGTGGTTCCTATAGAGGGAGTCTCCCAAAATCTTGAGTCTGTTTGGGCCCCTCTCATAAGTATTGCAGTATCCATTTACTATGTAGACCCCCCCCCTCTGCTCCCTCTTACCTATGCAAAGCGGACGGGGAGAAGGACCTAGATTGGAAGCCCGGGCGATGCTGAAGCTACCGCCGAGGATCTCTCATGTACGACTATCTCGACAATTTAGAGCTTTGCCCACCCGGAAGTTTCTCAAAATAAGGGGGCTCTCGGGGACCCTCGGGATATATTAAGGAAGTTATAAACTGTCCCCCTTAAGGAGTGTGTAGGGACTGTTTAGATAAAGTACCACATTGGCATGACGCCGCTCAGGTGACGATGGTGCTTCTGTGGAGCCCTTGCCTAAGGCCGTTCTCGTCGTTTATCTTTTGCAGCCCCAAAGCTGTTGCAGAGTCGGTTTAGGGTTTGGGGTTTAGCCCTAAACCCTAAACCGTTCGAACTGCAGTGCTTAGGCGACCGGGTCAAAAAGTTCAAGGGTTATACCCGCACTTGTGGCTGATGATTTCGAATTCTTTGCAGTGCATGTCAGAAGCTCGTCTAAGGAGGATTAAAAAAAAGGACGGCGTACCACATGCCCGACGCTTGCATCAAGTGCCTCCATCCTCACCTAAACCCTGAGCGCTTGAGCCCTCAAGCCCTAAGCACGTCTGGTTTTCCTGCATGACTGAGGATTGGGGAATACGAAACCATGCCTGACCCCAATCTGCGCACAGTGGCCTTCTTTTCTGAGTGGGCCGGTGACTTAGTGGACTTGTGGGTTGTAGGGCTCATGTCTCCTTTTGCTTCAAATGCAAGATCCTGAGAAAACAATCACAGTAGAACCCTCACGGGCCCTCAACATCTTTTTGTTCTCGTTGCATATCCATTCAGTGTTTAGAACGCCTCAAATAGGATGGCTTCAAAAGTCAGATGTCTTCTTCTGTACCAGTCAGTCCAGAAGAATACAGATTCGAATGTTTTGGTCTTAACCTCTGCCGGGAAGCGGCATTGATTGGAAGTCCTTCCATCTGGTTAAAGCTTTACGGTTTGGGATTTCTGCTTGCCAAGCTTCAAAACGGATCTTCCAGACAGATCACCCCATAAACTCTGTATATTGATGACCAGACTCCTCAAACCATCGCAGCACACATCGTGGTTGATGTAAAGGTCCTTTGGGAAATAATTTGGGATCCAGTAGGTCAACAAATAGGGGAAAGTAGACTAAGCCCCAAACCAAAATCCCCACATTCCCAACCCCGAATCCGAAACCCTCAACCGTACACAAAAACTCCGAACCATTAACCCTAAATCAAAACCTGCCAACCCTAACCTGTAAACCCTAAACCTTTGGCTTCGAAGGTCACCTCGAGCGACTATGGACTAGTCTCGCCTTTCTGCTGGTCCGCCCCCTTTCCAGATAGTGGTTTCATAAAAATGATGGCGTCTTCTTGTGGGATCCTTTTGTAACGGTTTCGGTATGTTGGGATATGTAACAGCGAACCTGTTTTCTTGAAACACCCGGACTATTTGGGATCGATCTGCACGTTCTTATTGATTGTATGCGGTCCATACCATTCTACAGGAGGATGTGGTGTTACATCCGAGAGAGTGCATCTCGCTCCTCTCGTCAGGTACTTCCGTGAGGACGTATCATCTGGTGACTTCATAGGAGCTTCTGGGTGTGTCATGCAATTTCTCCCAGCATAGTTTTTTGAGGAGTATTTTTGATGGTGTGTTGCTGACTGGCAGGAGAGGACAAGATGATCTCCGAAGACATTGCCCTTACAGCCGGCCTGTTGGAGTCTCAGTCTGGACTCTGAGCAGAGCGACACGCTTTGGTGCACATGTGCCAGATATGTGATACTCCTTTTGGGGGATGGGGTATCAAGGACGTTCCTGGTGGTAAGAAACATTAGTTACCCTTAAGAATTGTTGCGTACCCTTGCAGTAGAATAGAGTGTGCGTAGCATGTGCATGCTTGTGACTACACTTAGATGCGGCTTGCGTACGATTTTTGCTCTCTCTCAAGACGAGCCGAAGTATGCTGAATCTGGACTGATGACATCTCATGGTGTCTCTTTGGGGGCACGATGTCGACCTTGCCTTCCAGTTTCCCTTGGACCAAGAATCCAGAGCTACCCGCTTTGACCAGGAGGCAGTCGCTCCTGTCTGGACTCTGGCAGGCAGCTTCATCGGGTCTGACGGAGGAAGACCTGCCTTTTACAGCAGTGACGGTGAACTTGCCCAACTTGAACGCCCCCGTTCACACGACAGTTCAGAGCTCCAAGTCCTTCGTACGAGGATCAGAGCACGTGAGCACTCACAGCGGGATTAGTCTTGATAGCACAGATTCCGCTCGGCGCAAAGCGCTGCTGTCAACGCTGGAAGATGGAGCCCGATACACTCAGCGCTTCAAGGATTGCTGCCGGCGCAAGTATGGCAAACTGGTTAGGGCTTGGCGGATTCTTCTAGATCCAGGTGGAAACGGCCGCGTTTCATTCGTACCTTTCTGCAATGCTGCTCGTGACATGGGATTTGTGAATGTCTCCACGCTGCTCATTCGCATTAAACCAACAGCCAAGCATGGTCAAAAACGAGCGGATCTAGACTGGATTCCTCGTCTTAGCCACTATGGTCTCAGTGTGCAATGTCCATAGTGCGATTGTTTTTCTGATACTCAGTCTTAGCGCAAAGCGGGTTCTCTGAGACAGTCCCAAGAAGCAGGCTTTGGAGACACCTCGACGTGAAGTGCACTGGTTTCCTCACTCTGGACAACTGGGATCCTGCTTCTTTTCGGGTCCTGATGGAGTTCAGAGAGTAACTTGGATGCAGAGGAGGTCACGATGAGACTTGCAAGCTGTCTCTATGAAATGATTATTGTTAAACCAATAATCTCTAGGGTTTAGGGTTTAGGGTGTAGGGCTATTATAATGATAGGAATATGTACTATTCTTACTAGAGGGAGCAGAGGGCTAATGGAAAACAGAATGGAAACTGCTAAAGTAGAACAGGGTATATATGGTAGTTTCCCAAAATAAGGGGACCCCAATATACTATAATCCTTATTATGGGGACCCCCAATAAGGTACCCCTAATTTTGGGAAACCCCCATATTGGGGTGGCAAGCATTCTGACACCTAAGCCTTTGGCTGATTGCATCCCGAGAGTTTAGGGTTTAGGGTTTAGGGTTGGAGGCTCAGGGTACTGAGTAAGTAGGTTCACAATGGGGCTTTTGGGCCTTGTAGGGATTAGAAATTACAAGTCTAGTAAGTAAGACCCTCCACTACAACCCCGAATATGATCCCTATATAGCTATAGCCCTATAATATAGTAGTCTCCAGCTTCTTTTTTATCCCCTATATAATCATTGTTTTCACAAGCATTACTCCACGTGAGGATTTGCAGATCCGAATTTGGTGGAGTCGTGGAAGCCTTCAAGTTCGGCATGAACAGAACGGGGTCGGGAACTTGCCGGAGACCCAGCAGCCAGATGTGGGTACTTTCCAAAATTTCCAGTTTCCTCCGTAAGGCCTTTCAGGGTCGTGCATTTTGAGAGATGGGACCTTCTCAAGACTAGGATCGGCTCATTGCCAGCCAGCTAGCTACGAGATGAGCTAGGTCTTTAATCACCCTAGAAGGGGATCCGAAATCTCGAGACGCCCCGGGATTGTGTTAGCCTTCTCATCAGCTTTAAGTCGGATACGCATACCTCCAGTTAGCAATCAATGAAGGGGAGGATCCCCTTAGTAGTCTAGATATTTCCCGATTTTATAGTACATTCTATTTTCCATTCCTTCATTCCATGCTAACCAGAAGCAAGTGCGTCGCAGTCGCTCGCTCCGTGCCCTTGCTTTGAGGTTACAGGAAAGAGTTTGACCAGTTCCTCAAGAACTTCGAATTCTCCGGAGATTCCCAAATACTCTGGGACTCTTTGGACAAAGATCGTGGCGGTTTCATTACAGCAGCTTGTTTTGCTTGCAAAGCTACTTTTGCGTGTGCGGAAGGTCATTGGTTTAATGGCATGGCTATGGATCACCTAGTTTGCCTTTCCTTGTCTGTATTAATACTTGTATGGAGTAGTGTTTAGCAGTTTTAAGATATTCAGATTTTGCATCAGACGTTCTATTCTCCAAATTCAGACACGATCTCTCGTGACCAGTGAGTTTGCGGACTGTGATGAACACTAAATCATGGTTTGCAAGTCCACAGACATGCTGTCATTGTGGTGCCATATCCAAGCCGGAAGCGTCACACTGCCAAATCGATATTGGTATCATGTTGAGGTCGATGAACTATTTTTCCTGGAACGCTGGCAGGGAGAGCGCTTCCGACCCGAGAAGGCAAATGGCATCACTTGTTGGACTGCTTAGCACTAGACCCTATATACCCCCCCTGGATCTCCTCTAAAGGTACCTCTCTTGATTTACTCGCAGCTGTACTTGTTGTGCAGATCGAGCGTGAGTTCAATCTCGGGCTTGCGCGCTTGAAGATATGCAAGCAGCAGCGCCGGAAGCACCAAGAAAGGAGATGCTTGCTGCCTCTGAATACTGGTGCTTATTAGGGTTTAGGGTTTAGGGTATCACACCTTTGCCGCACATTACTATCATTACTGTAACCATCATTTCTACTAATACTATTATTATGATTACTATGCAGCAAAAGTTTGCTGCTTGTCTGGAGACTGTGCGAGGATGAATGAATTCAAAGCTCGGATTGAAGATGGGCAACAAGCCTTAGCAGCTTGGCTGCAAATGGGAATGATAGGGATATGATAAGGATAGTTTGTTTAGGGTGTAGGGCTTACGGGATTTTGTGACAGGGATATTCTAGGGATACCTTAGGGATATTAATATGATGGGTATATTATAGGGATAGGATATTACAACAGTAATATTATAGGAATATTTCAGGGATTCTTATAATGGGGACATTTTATGGACATTTAAGGGATTCATTGTAGGCCAACTTTAGGGATATTAGAATAGGGATAGTTTAGGGATATTGCAATGGGGATATTGTCGGGATTCTATATTATAGGGAAGCCCTCTGCATATGTCCAGCAAATTGGAGTCAACGCTTTTTCCTGTTTCTGTTCCATTCCTGAACCTGTCTGGCTTGTTAAGAGCTGGTATGGCATACCATGGCAAGCGAATGGCCAGTACTGTGCTCCGTGTGGAAGTTACGCTTGGAAAGCTGCCCTAAACCCTAAACCCTAGGGTTTAGGGGTTAGGGTTTAGGGTTTAGGGTTCCCTAAACCCTAAACCCCGACATCGCTTCTGACTTCAGTCCAGTGTTCTGCTACAAGACCTTCATCTTCGAGGGCTTCTGAATGCGTCTGTGCCAGAAGCAGATGTCAACCACTAGGGACAACAAGGCTTGGGGTTTAGGGTTTAGGGTTCGGGGTTTAGGGTTTAGGGACTGTATGACGGAAAGGTTCTTGAGGATCCCTGTGGAAGCAGAAGGAACTTCGACAAAAGTTGGGTTGCTGTTGAGGAACTTAACTTATTGGGGAAACCCTATGATCTATTATGTATGTGCATTATGGCAACTTAATTTAAGTTCCTGAACAGCAAGCCAGAAAAGAGAGACGTGGGATGGGCCTCCTGCACTCTCTCGCCTTAAAAGCTGCCTTCCGAAAGCACCGTCGTCTCTCAGAGATGTGGGTGCCCTCTTGGGAGTTTTTAGGATCATAATAGGCGTTGGTTAATTGGGGTATACAGAGCTCAGATTGCTTTAGTTTTTTGACTTGCCATCACGAGGTTCCGAAATGAAGTTGCACGCACAGGGTTAGGAATCGAATTGTATCTTACACACATCCGACACTCTAAACCTGAAACTCATTTCCGGAGCTTCGTGCTGTGCAGAAAAGGTTCGGGGGTTGGAAACAAAGCACCTGAAACTCTTCAGTAAAGAAAACAATCAGGCAGTAGAACGTAAACGACTCAGGAACGGAACCGCAGCCTCAGAATCGCAGCCGCGAAGCGGCCTACCTTTGTGATTCAAGCGGCTTGTGCAGCATTGTGCTTGATGATGCTTCTTTGCTGCTTGTTTTGGTGGCGATGGCAGCGGGCGAGGATGAGAAGGTGGAGGAGGAGGCGGAGGAGGGAGGAAGAAGAGGAGGAAGAAGGGGAGGGGGAGGGGGAGGGGGAGGGGAGGGGGAGGGGGAGGAGGAGGCCTGCTAGTCTCTTTCAGATGGCATTTGTTCTTCCTATCATTAGTTTCTGTGCTGTTGGTCTCTTGTCACGGCCAGGAGAAGCTGCTGGCAATGAGCGACGAGGATCCTAACGAGCCTGACGTCGACAGCGATGGCGATGATATATAGCGGAGCATGTGGAAGTTTACAAGAACAAGGGGCCATTGTATCAGACCTTTTGTAGATCATATCGGGATTGCAGATGTTTTGTGGGCTCCATAGCGGGACCCAACATTGAGAAGGATCCACGTAGTTGGCTTGCAAGTAGGTTGTTGCTTGTGAGTTTTTATGGCTTGTCACCAAGCACGTTTCACAAGTAAATGGCCGGATTCCTTGCGAACTAGGGGCCTTTCGTCAAGCGCCTGGCCCCCATTCAGGCTGCACTCGGAGTCTCTGAGTTAGCAAGCCGTATTCCGCTGCCTCTTCCTGGTTGCTGTTAGGAATTCAAGGCAGACATGTGGTGATCTTCAGCACTATGATTGGCCGCAGCGGAAGGGTGTTGGCTTGCCTTCGGCATGCAACCAGGCTTCTCCCTAGATCCGCAATTTGAGAGCAGATGCAGCACTTGCCACGAGACATTTTGTTTAGTATCCCCCTTAATAGCCCCTACAATACTCCCCCATACAATCCCACATATCACGCCCCTTCCAGGAGACCCTAAACCCTACATAACCCCCCCCTTTCAGGAGTTTAGACCCTAAGCCCTAAACCCTGTATATCCCCCCTTTAAGGAGCTTAGACTATAGCTTAAGGAGCTTAGACTATAGCAAAGGGGCGATGGGCAAGCTGCTAGCCCTGCTTGATTTTCCCACAGAGGAGCTTGGGGTTGAGGCAAGATGTAAAAAATTCTGGTCATGTCTGTTTGGCCTGTTGTGTACTTTTGTTGTTTTTCTCTTTTCAGATTCCCCTTGTGGCTGAGGCAGTTCCCTTTCCGCTTCAGGCATCACTCAGGCACAGGCCGGATCTACTGCAAATGTAGACATGCAATCAGTGCAGTTGTCTTGCTTGGCTTGCCCAGGAGCCAATTGGTTCCGCTTTGGCGTGAAGGTGGCCGCGTTTGTTCGCTCATGTTTGTGGCTTTGCCTCAGACGATGCTCTGCCTCGCACAGGTTACTGGCTTGAGTTCAGCGACCACAGACAGAGCCTTACCAACTTTAGTTTTAAGTGTCCTGTGCAGCGATTTTCTGACATTGATGAGCATTGTGCCGTGTCCTTTGCTCAGGCTGACGGCAGCATGCTGCCAAGCAGCCAGGCCTGCAAAGATGTGACAGCAGTGTATGATTTCTCTGCCGGATGTACCGCGGAGTGTGTGCGGGGCGGGGGGTTGTGGTGGGTTTGGATGCTAGGGCACTGGGCTGGCAGAAGGCGGGACGATTCGCTGGGAGCTGTCAGAAAGCGTGGCAGGAAAAGGCCTACCAACTCTGAACGTACCATGTTTTTTTTCTATATGAGAGGGAGGCAGCCAGAGTATGCTGCACCCCATTACTCCTCTAGTTCACCTCTTCAGCATGCCGGCAAGTTGGAGGCTGACTTGGAACAAAATGGATGACCCCTTTTGGGAGTGTAGCGTAATATGAGCTATAGGCTCTACTCCTTAAAGGGGGTTATATAGGGGATTATGGGATTATATAGGGAACATTATAGGGTCAATGCCGGGGTCTGCATTGAAGCCGTTTACCAACACTGAAGCCAGACCACATACTATATCCTTTGCTGGTCTGTCAAGGAACTTAGATCAAATCACCACGTTCATATAAACGTAGTAAACAACAGGGTTCCCCATCATGGTGCTATGTAACCGCAGCCCAGTTTGTCTCCAGCACCATGCGGCTTCCTGGTGCAGGTAGAGACCATGAAAGCCATCAATCCCTCCATGGAGTTGCAGGCCCACGAACGTTGCCATGTGAAGCACGAACCTTGCCATGCCATTCGTGAATGGGTTCCGTTTTTTTGGGGTTTGTTAACGTCCTTCTTAGCAGGGCTTGCACATATTCTGGAGAGACCTTTTTGAGGTTCGTGTTCAGGAAAACCCATGGCATTTCCGCTGGATGTAAAGTGCGTGAGTAGCCAATCGATCCTTGACGGCCAACTAAGATCTTCTCAACAGCATGTGTCTCACTTGGAGGGTGAATTGCGACATTGAGAAACATCAAAGCACTTTCTTGCGAGGTGATTCGAATGATCTCATCTGGTGTGCTGCGAGAAAAACACTTTGCCGCAGACTCAGACCGAAGCGACTACTCCCCTCGCTCTCCATGACATGCCCTCGTCCTCTAGTAACAAATATCACCACAGAGGCTAGATGTCTTTCTGCAAGAACAGAGTATTTCTTGTGCAGGGGACATGATTACCAACAAGCAATAGGGTAGTTTCCCAAAATCAAGGGTACCCAATATAGACCCCAATATACTGTAGTCCTTATTATGGGGACCCCAAAAAGGTACCCCTAATTTCGGGAAACCCCTAATCCCTATAAAATCCCCCATAATAGACCCAGTTTCCATTTCATTTTCCATTTTCTTTTCCATTTGATTCTCCATTGTAGTAGGTACCCCTAATTTTTGGAAACCCTAAACCCTAAACCCCTAAACCGCTCTGCGGGAGCTGCGCCAAGCAAGGCGCCTGGCCTCCCGGGCCCCCCAACCAAGCGACCAGGTCCGGCATCGGGCATAGTGGAGGGCGCAGGTCCCAAAGCATCAAAGCCGAGGCCTCCCAGCATGCATCTTACTTCTGTGCTGGAGACTCCCAAGGCCGCGGAGGTGGTTTTCAAGCCTCCCCCGCCCCTCTTGGACACGGCGGTCCCACCGCGTCCCCCGCCGGGTCTCCCAAGCTCACCACCCAAGTCGAGCCAGCCCAGTGGGCCCGCTGGACCCCCCTGCCCAAGCCACAGCTCCCGGCGGCACCCCCAGCGCAGACCGCGGCAGAGGACACCGGCACGCATGACACGGGCATTCCGGACTCCGACCCTCGCAATTACCAACCACCTAAGCCGGATCAGCCCCCTGTTCAGGAAGAGCCCTCTCCGCCAGCTCCACCCCCCTCCCTGAAGGAGGAGGCGGGCCTGGTCGCTGCGCTTAAATCTTATGAGCTCCAGGAGTGGCTACGTGTCCTTTGCAGAATGCATGTCTTGACGCAGCAAATGCTGCTAGGCGGCCTAGAGTACGACGAGCTGATACCGCTTTGGGCCAAACGAATGAAGGTTATACTCGCGCCCCCGCCTTTGTTCGAGAGCGTAAAGTTGGCAAGGCGAGAAGGGGGTCACGTGGCATGTTGTCGAGACGGCGAAGCTGGTGGCAGGGGACAACGGCTTTGTCGCGGTCGCTACAGGCAGGGATGAGACCTACACCGTCCTGGATCGTGGCTCTAAGCTTCAAGGAGCACTCTCCGCCCTGTTTGGCAAGATGTGGGACCACCCACCGCTTAGCGAGATCGTTCAGGATCACAACCGCTTCATGCTCATCGCCACCTCCATCAAGGCTGTCTACGACTACACGGCCCGCAAAATGGAGCTACCGGCAAGATTGGTTGTCGCACAGGATGGCAAGCACGTGCACGTCAAGCACAACTGCGGCGACTCCCCGACCTATCTCCAGCAGCACCCGGAGCTAGCCCAGGCGGCGACAAAGCGCCAACGTACACAGCATCGCAGCCTACCTCCATCTCGTGCTCCTCGACCTGCATGGCTGGGGTCCCGACGCCTAGCCAGGCGTCTTCGACAATGA
>CAJNIZ010000408.1:8221-28486 GCA_905231905.1 Symbiodinium pilosum | reverse complement strand
TTAGGGTTTTAGGATTTCAGGGTTCAGGGTTTAGGGTTTAGGGTTTAGAGATTTCAGGGTTTCAGGGTTTAGGGTTCAGGGTTTAGGGAATTCATAGAAACTCTGGTCCACAGCGGGCTGCTTACCTGATCCGTGGCAGGACCTGGAGTGTAGATTCACCTCTAAGGGCTCCTAGCAATTATCCAAAGTCCAAGAGCCTAAACCCTTCGTAGTAGGTAGTACCAAACTGTGCTGCTTGTGTCATGCCGTGCACGGCGTGAGTAGGCATGATTGCAGGTTTAGGGTTTAGGGTGTGTATTCAAACAGTGCAATCCCTTTCCTAAGGGTCCAAGGACCCAAAATAATGGGGTTTTAGGGCCCAAATACCATTGATATTGTATTGATATTGTATTTGGGCCCTAAAACCCTATTATTTGGGTCCTTGGACCCTTAGGGATTGTTTATGTTGCTACAGGTCGGCGTTTCGGAATGAAGACCGTGGGCTAGCAGACTTTGGGGGTTTATAATCTCCCCTCAGTAGATAGAATATAGCTTTGGGTCTATTATAGTAAGATCCCTATATACCACAAATCCTATCTACTTAAGAAGGACTATAGGTTGCTTAAATGTCTGTAAAAGACTTCAAACCGTAACTTTATTCACCCCGAATTCCTCTTATGAGTTGCAAGAGCCTAGATAATCCACTGTGAATTCTGATCCTAAGTCCTACGACACCTAAGCCAAGTCAACCCTACGCCCTCACCTAAGCCAAAACCCTAAAAACCCTAAGACCTAAAACCCGCAACCCTATAAACCCTACATAAACCCAATAAACCCTAAAGCTTAAAGAACCCCGAAACCCTAAACATGCTAGACCCTTAGACGCGCGAGATGCAGGCGGCGGCATCCGCATCGAGACACCCCACTGATCGACTGGGACTTAATCCTCGCCATGGAGCCGCCCCGTACCGGCATTTTGGGGAATTACGACGGGTTTACGGGAACAGGGGTTTGGGGGTTTAGGCGTTGAGGGGTTTAGGGGTTTAGGGGTTTAGGGGTTTGGGGACCTAGGAAATGTGTAGAGTACTTGTCTTTTGATCGTCCTTGGGCTAGTGATTTTGTCTGCTGTTGGGCTACATGTAGAAGAAAGCCATAGGGCCAAGGATTTCTTGGAATGGGAGTTTCCAGAGATGGGGGTCCTACTTATACCCCCCACCCCACAGACATTATAACCCCCATCAAACCACCTTCCTCACAAGGCTCCGTACTAATAGAGATGCCCAGTAGAGTACCCTAACGGCCTAACCCCCTCGGCCCCTAACAATCAATCCGAGTGGCAATGTTCACGGTCCGCTTATTTTGTGGTATGGTTTTGCTGTTTTATGGTCCAAGACAGGTGATCAGGTTTTTGCGATGAGTCCGGCTAGTGGCATCCCAGATGTTTTGGGCTAGGATATCCATGGAGCACAACAGGTATACCTTGAACCCCAAACTTAACTTGCCAACCCTCAACCGTAAAGCTGCCGACCCTGAGCCTAAACCTTAACTTACCAACCCTACACCCTATAAACCCCCAACAGGAAGCTGAAGACTTGGGCGGTTTGCTTGGGTGTAGAATCCCCAACACGGAGCTCAATCTCCAAAGATGAAGGTGTTTTGGGCTTACAACATAGGAGTCTCTGTGTGCAATGCCTGAAGGTGCCCCTTGAAGAAGAACCGCATGATCCCTAAACCTGAACGTTAAAACTTAAACGCTAAACCAATTGTTTGGTGTAGGTGGCGCTAGGCCGTACTCTAAGGGTCCAAGTGCCTAAACGGCATGGCGTTTGTTCCCAAACCGGTTCCTACCTAGATACTTTGGGACAAAAATGCATAAACCCTAGACCATAAACCAAGGCTGCTAAAACACTAAACCGCGTTTGGACATTTGGACCCTTAGGACAGGGCCGTCCCAAACCCAGACTGAGCATGCAAGGTACCATGTTAGGTGTTTCCGGAGTCCGCTGCGTCATGTTATGTTGACCCTAATCTTAAGCTTACTTAGCCAATGGAAGAACTTTAACCTTGTTGGGCTTCCTTTTGGGGTCTCTATAATAAAGTTTAAGCTTTTTTAGCCCTGGTTATTGGGGAAGAGAGTAATTGAGGGTAAGTGGAGGGTCTAGGGAAGGAAGCCGTTTCAATAGGTTCTCGACAGGTGGTGACAGAACGCGGGCAGATTGGCATATGAATGATGCCCTAAAACCTTAACCCTAAATTGAGCTTCTGACTCCAGATCAGGGGGATATGTCTATGCGTGACCTTACCAAACCCCCCCCCCGTTTTGGGGGCCAGAAAAGGAGATATTCAAGGCTTAGCGCAGCGAAGGGGAAACCTCGGGAGGCATAGCGTAGGGTTTAGGGTTTGGGCTTTGCAGGGGGTAGTGGGGGAACCCATGATGTGCAATTACCTCCCCCTTGCCCCCATCATGTTGAATATGCCCGTTTTGGTATATGATTGTTTATTTTGAGAAGACTTAATACTAGGGAGACGGAGGGGGAGGGCAGATGACTACGCTAAACGGATGCCAGTCGATGAAGGATGTTGGTCATGCTTCGCGGCTGCAAATCTCGGCCGCTAGGGTCGATACCAAAACTGGGGCATGACCCCCAGTACCTTATGCCTAGGGAACTCTGCTAATGCAGCATCAAGGTCAGAGAGGATGAGAAGAACTGTGGGCAGGATTTACCCCCAAACACCATAGACTCTTGGCAGGTTTCGGAGCACGTTGGCTTAGCTGTATTTTTTTGGAGGAGCCTCCCCCAATCCTGAAGGTGCGAAGCGCGTTTCTAAGACGGGGTTGCCGCTGTTAAGAATGCCAAAGTAAGGAAACCTTAGTGTAGAAGCCTGAACAACCAACTCCTTCGCGCAAAGTCTCTGCAAAGGGGATAGGACGCTCCGAAACCCTACCCGCCCTAAAGTACCCTAAGCCCTGAACTTAGGGGGCTCAATGTGGATGCAGGAGGTCCACCACCAGCCGTGCCAACTCTAAACCAGCCCATTTCCTTCCTAAACCCTAAACCCTAAAATGAGGGATAAAAGACAATCATAGTAGTCACCAGAAACCTTTCCCCAGGGACTAACATCCCAAACCCTCAATACTGTTCCAGCCGTAATTAGCTCTCATCCAGTCTTCCCTCTCCCCCTTATCCATACCTCGATGCCCTAAACCTTTTAGTCCCTAAACCCTAACCCCTAAATCCTAAACCCTAGACCCTAAACACCCTGTCCCTACTCAGCACCATGGGAGAACCCCAGGCTTACGATCTTTGGTGCAGTTTTCGGCTCGCTCCTGTCGAAGAGCCTGGCCTGTACTCAGCTGCCGTCCATAGGGATCATACCGTTTTGGTGTTTAGGATTTTGGGTTTCGGTTGTAGGAGTCATAGGGTTTGGGGTTATAGGGTTTAGGGTTTAGGGTTCATAGGTTTTAGGGATTGGGGTTCATAGGGCTTCTAGGAATTAGGATTTAGGGCTTAGGCTTTGGGGAGTAGGTCCGATGTTTGGGCTTACGGCCCAAAGTCTTACTTAGCCAACAGAAGAACTTTAACCTTTTTGGGCTTGCTTTTTGGGTCTCTATAATAAGGTCTAAACTTTTTTAGGCCTGGTTATTGGGGAAGAGAGAAGTTGGTAGCATCTGCAAACTTGGAGCTCCAGGTGCTGGTCCAACCATGTAGCTCGTCGGGTTTTATTTACGACAGACCGAGGAAAAGAAAAGAATCCCAGATACCCTAATCCAAAGGGTCCATGTAGTCATATAGTATATACTTAGGGCCTAAGGGGGTTCCTAGAATAGTATATACTATATAACTACATGGACCCTTTGGGTACACCTAGATGAAACCATAGTATTTCTCTACATCTCTGTGCGTTGACCTGTGGGGTTGCGATCGGGGTCAGTTTCTTCTCGGCACGCAGCGCATGTCCCACACAGCTGGCAGTTGCTGTACTGTCATGTCTGCTTTTGCGGAGGAAGAAATACTCTTGCCTACCCCCTACCGCTGTCATCAAGACAGAAGCTATATTTTGATTCTCTCGGCAGCCTGCCGCCCCTGGTCCCAATAAACGGTATGCAACTTGAAACCCCGGTCATCTTGATGAGGGGGTGAAGAACGTTGAGCTTACGAAGTAATACTTGTCTGTTTCTATGCCAGACTATGTAGAACTGAAATCATTTCTCAGGGCGGTGATAAAGATCCTTGCAAACAATATCCCAGATAGGATGCCTGACGGTTTGCTACAGATACCCGGCCTTTGATTCTTTGCGAACGAATGCTCGGCAATCACGGCAGGAACGGCGGGCTAGCAGGAAGACTTGAACGCCCCATGTCCTCATGCAAACGTTTGTTGTACGCATTGCCCTCCCGCCCAAATGGCCCAAGTATTTCAAGAAGCTCTTATTTGGGTATATCTGGGTTGGTTGAGTCGAGGTGGTAGTGTAGACGACTGACTGACTAGCACTTTTGTTTCATAAGCATTCTCACGCTATGACTGTCATGTAGCAAACCCAAAAAGTCATCTTAAACCCTGAAGGCAAAACCCTCAACCCTGAGTCAGAGCCCGTGACCCTAAACCCTAAACCCCGTTGGCATCTCCCAGGATTCTACCTAACTTTGTGCTGACGCTTTCCTTGGTCGTCATCCTTGCTTTCATAGGCACTCGGTTTAGGGTTTGAGGCGGCTGAGGTGTATGGTGTTTCCTCGGATTGTGCCGTTTGAGTTGTTGCAAGAGTACATAGCGGATTTTGCGGTCTGAAGATGGCCTATGCAAGGTACCTTGGCTGTCCTTTGAGATGATGATATATGTTCCCATGATTGGTTTCATGCAGATCCTCCGTACTAATGTGTTATCAAAGGGATGAAAAGGCCAACAGAAGCACGCATTGTTGCTATCACAGGCTTGACCTTGCGGACTGCAAGTCAGATCCCTTGAAGCCATTCTTAATCATCCTTCCAAGAATAGCAGCGAAGTATGTAGAAAACCTGCGGGTCCACGTGCTTCATCGGAAAGTAAATTGGCCCCAAAGAGCCTCCTGCACAGACACTACGAACCTCAATTACATTCGATTTGGGTACATGGGCGCCCTTACACAAAAACTCCAAGTGATGTGATCTGGCTTCTCACAACCCTAAAGGTTTCTCACAACCCTATAGTTCCCCTCAAGTAGATAGAATCTGGCTTTGGGTATAATATAATACGATCCCCATATACCCCATATTCTATCTACTTTAGGGGGACTATAAACCCAACACCTCTTATCATCTTTTGCCGAGGGCTCAAGCTTTGAAGTTTGAAGCCCTTGGGATTCGACTATGGGATCCGGTTTAGGGGTTTGGGGTTTAGGGCTTTCTCCTCAAACTTTAAAAAGGAGCCCCGTATAGCCCTTCAGAAAGAGGGCAGCGGTCTACCAGAAACCCTTTCTTAGATTCCATGCTTTTTTGGGAGACTTGACAGTACGCCTGCCGGGTTGGGTTCCTGAAAGCCCAAACACAAAATCGTGTAACCCCATATGAGCCATAATCTACTCCTCAAACAGGGTTATGTATATATATATATATAATTTTAAGGGATTATCTGGAGGACTACTATAGGGTATTATAGGGTGTACTAAGGGGGAATTTCGGAGTTTAGATTATGGCTCATGATATGAAAGCAGTGCGGTGCGGGGGCAAACCAATAAGGATCCAAGAGCCCAGTCTCAAAGGGTCCATGTAAGTATGTAGTAGAGGTTTAGGGCCCAAAGAGGTTACCATACAAGGATTCTGGGACGCACGTATATACTACGCTAAGCACGCCAACCCCTCAGGCCCATAAGCCGTAGACCCTGAACCCTAAGCCGTAGCTAGATGTATCCTTGCGGGAGTGATACGTTGGTTTTGACTGTTAGCCCACTTGGACCTTGTGAAGTCAAGCTAAGCTTTCGGTAGTTCTCAAAAAATCGGTGTGTAGAATCCTTTCAAGAGGCCCTTCCAGAATCCTCTAATGATCCGCATCGCGGAGTTGCGAAAAACGAGGGTGGAAGCCTGGATAAGGGACCCTTAAATTGGGGAAATCCTCCAAGCCTATTTTATAGATAGATCCTTATATATCCGTTTTATAATCCTTATATAGCCCTTGTAAACCTTTTTGGAAGACTCCCTAAGTTGAGAGACCCTACACCCTAGAACCCTTAAAGCGTTAAACCCTAAAGCCCTAAAACCCTTAAAGCCCAAACCCTTAGACCCCCAAAACCCTTAAACCCTAGTTTGCTTCCCCCCCAATGACTTGTCATGAGAGGCCACCGGACCTTGAAGAAAGGCCTGCAGATGTTCAAGGCACAGTTTTGGGGTGCTTTAGAGTTTGTCTAGGGTTTGTTTGGGTTTAGGGTTTAGGGCTTGTTTGGGGTTTACGTTTTTAGGCTTGAGATTTAGGGTTGAGATTCAGAGTTTGGGTTCTAGGGTCTAGGGTCCTTGTTGGATGGAACTGCTCCATGGTTTTGGGCTTCAGCGCTCCGTGACTGGCCTTAATATTCACCAAACAAGCCTAGTTGACACAGAGAATTGATATTGCTGGGGTTCAGCCACGACATAAAGCCAAAGGGTCCATGTAGCAAAATAAAGTAGATACATGGGCCTGAAAGTAGGTATATGGCAATCCTTTTTGGCCCTAAATATACTTACTAATACTTACTAATACTTACTATGTTCTTGCATGGACCCTTTGGGAAGTAAAGCTCACAGCGCACAACAGAACCTAAAAACCCTTGAACTCCGCACTCGACAACCCATAGCCGAAACTTGGAACTACCTTAAACCCACACCCCAAAGCCTCGGCCTCCTAAACCAACCAATGCCCGAAACTCCAGAAATCTCAGAACCCAAATCCTGTACAATCTACGGTCCCTTTCCTACATCGAACTCTTCATGGAAGAAATCTGGTCCCCAGTTGGTGCAACATCTCCTCCACAAGCCACATTTACGGGATTATCCTCTAATTCAGCGAAACCCAACACAGAACCCTACAACCCCAAAGTTGTTGAGAACCCCATATACTTGAAATCCAAAGCCTACGCCTTAAGCCTGCAACACCCCAACCCAAACCCAAACCTTAAGCTAGACCCAAACCCCTATGGCCTGTACCCTTAAACCTCAACCCTCCTGTGCGCCCCGGTCCCTGAACAGAACGCAGGTTGGTCAAAGTGTTCCCGTTGTCATATTGTGGGCCAAGGTAAATTTGCCTGGGTCCTCGGACCCTGGAACCCGAAACTCTAAATCCCAAACCCTAAATCCCTTAACCGTATGTCCCAAAACCCAAGATCCCCACACCCTAAACCCCTAAACCCTAGACCCCTAAACCCTAAAACCAAAATCCTGAACCTTCCAGCTACCACTTGGAGGTCCGTTTTACTCATAACCTAATTACCTAAACCCTAAAACCAAAATCCTGAACCTTCCAGCTACCACTTGGAGGTCCGTTTTACTTATAGCCTAATTAGAAATTGTAGTTATAACCTAGCTATAAATCCCATAACCAGAGTTAGCCTAGATACAAAATTATTATAACTACAGCTCCTACATCCTAAACCCCAAACCCTAAACCCCTAAACCTTAAACCCCTAGATCCTAAACCCTAAACCCTATAAGGTTATAAGTAAAACGGACCTCCAAGCAGGAGGAGTCCCGAAGCCTTCGCCTTGACTCCGAGCAGCCGGCAGTGGAGATGACAAACCGCCCCTTCTTTCGCAGCAGTCTGAGCCTAGGGTGTAAGGGTTTGAGGGTTTAGGGGGGTTTGTAGGGTTTTGGTTCTAGGATCTAGGGTTTAGCGTTTGGGGGTTAGGGTTGGTGTTTAGGGTTTGGGGTTTAGGGATTTGGGTTTCAGGTTTCTAGGGCTTATGGGGGGGGCTTGCCTGGCCCTCCCAACAGGCACTTTGACCGTTTTGGATGGTTTTTGGGGGCACAAGATTACCTATTGTTGAGGCTCAGGTACAGTAGGATTTAGGGTTGAGAGTTTCGGGTTTGGGGTTCGGTATTTTGCGGCTCAGCGTTTGGTTTGTTGGGTTTAGGATTGGGGGTGTAGGGTTTAGGGTCGGGGCCCGGAGGGTCTAAGTCATGTGAAAGCCTTCTTAATTAGAATAGGGTTTGGGGCAAGTTTCTACTCTAGCTGCACTATGAGGACCAGACGTCAGGAATATCGGTGATAGTTCAGGCTTTAAGGGTACGCCATAGTTGGTTGTAGGGTTTAGGGTTCAGGCTTCAGGGGTTTGAGGTTTTGCATGGTTTTTAGGCAAGTACACCCTCACCCCCAATTCGCCCCAAAAAGAGGAAGCAGCTCCATTCTGTTCACCATTTTCAAGCCCCATTCATGGGGGTACTTACGGGGCCCTGGGGTTTCCGCGAAGCGAGAACTAAGGCCCAGCGCAACCGCTGAATGATGCTTCTGCATCCTGGCTAACGCACGTTTAAAGCTTGCCCCATGAGGGTTTAGGGTTTAGGGTCCAAGGTTTGATGGCCTATACCCCAATGTAGGGTTTAGGATTTAGGGTTTAGGGTTCAGGATTTCAGCGTGGTACACCCTAGTCTCTAGGATTTAGGGTTTAGGGTTTAGGGTTTTGGGTTTCGGAGTTAGGGTGTAGGGTTTAGGTAGCAGGACCCCGAGTAGGCATCATTTTGAGGCATGGATCCCGGGGGCCTGGGGTCGGACTCAGAAAGCAGCAGTCAAATAAGCTGTCATCAGATTCGTATCCCACATGAGCTGTAGTCTAAACTCCTTAAAGGGGGATTGTATAGGGGGAAATATAGGGGACTATTATAGGGGATAATAAGGGGGATACTAGGAGTTTAGACAGTAGCTCACATAAGCCCATCTTAGGGAGCTTCACTTGTGTCGTGATCTACTAAAGCCCCATACGCCCTGAAACAGCCTTGCACTGAAACCTCCCCTTTGCCTTTCGTAGAGGCAAGAGTATTGGCCAATGCCACCCCCCTATTTCCAAGAATAACCTCTCCAACCGCTATGTAAACAAGCAAGTTTCCGTTTCATAGTCCATGTGATTATCCGCTTGATGTTCCATGTGGTTCAGTGGTTCTCCATGTTTGGTAACTATTCAGGCTTCCATCCTGAAACCTATCTTCGTACTGCAAGATAAAAGTTCTCCAAAGCAGGGGGCCCCCAAATAGACAATACTTCGTGATCATTATAAAGCTGCAGGCAAAGACTCCCAAAATGGACCCTCACAATTACTTTTTGGGTCCAAACCCTAGGCCGTAAACTTGATGAGGCGTGCTTCCCCCACCCGAGCCTTAAACCGAGGAGTATGTCGCCTTCCAGTCGGATAGCGAGTGCCGACCCGGCGGGCGCTCCAGGCAGTTCTGAGGTTTAGGGCTTGGGGCTTAGGGTTCGGCCCTAAATCGGGCCCTAAACCCTCATTCCTAAACAGGGCTTAGGGTCCGAATGCAGACTCAAGTTTAGGGCCGAGGGCAGATGCACTCACCCACAAGATGTTGGACATGGAAGTGGCTGCCTTCTCGAGAATCTAAGCCTCAAACAAGAGGGCAGAACAGGGTCAAGGGTTTAGGGTTTTTGGGTTTAGTGGTTCAGGGTTTAGGAATTAGCCAGCCTGCTGGTTTTGCTTATGGCGTTATGAGAGTAGATCTTGCGCAGGACCTGTGTATTGAGCTAGGCGGAATTTCTACTACGTCTTGGAACTCAGCAGCTAAAGTCTTAGTTTTCCAGTGGCTGCCTGGCGGCCCCTTCACTAATGTAGAACCTCAGGTCCGTAATTGGATCATTCCCTCCGCTAAGAATATAGTAACGCATAATCCAAGACCATGTTCTGACTGCACTTGTTCTAGGCGGATTGTGGCATCTTCGAAGCTCCAAGTTTTTAATGCAAGGAACACTTCACGTTTCAATGCGAGCTGGCAGACGATCCCAAATCCTTGTGTAAGCCCTGAAACTTCACCGCGTGGAGTATGTTGCAGTAGGAAGGGCCAACATTAATCCTAGCACCCTACATCCAACACTCTCAACCCACTGAAGTGGAGACCCTCAACCCCAGCAAGCCACTACATCCCTAAACCCCTGGCAGTTGGAGCTGGCATAGGCTGTGCTGCAAAATCTCAGCGCTGACGCTGTGCTTTGCTGGAACATGCGTCCGACCCTGAGCTGGCTTGCGGCCAATACGGGTTTGGGGTCTAGTGCTTAGGGTTCAGATTACTGTTGAGGGTTTACAGGGCTCCGGCTTAGGACTACAAGATTGGGACATTAGAGAGTTCAACGTGAAAGGTGCCATGGCCAGGGTGTGTCGATAAGGATTTTCTATAGGGGCCTAAGGCATTTTCAATATTGGGGTTCTAGATTCCATGTATAATGATCGTATAGGGTGCCTGGGATGTTGGTAGGTACTTAGGCCATTAGGGTTCTGGGTATACACTTTGGAAGAAGAGCTAAGGCAATGGGGTCCCTTTCAAGAACCTCAGATACCAAACCCATTCGCCATACTTTTGGGCTGTTACGATTACTATTACTATGACTAATACCATGGCTATTACTATTACTGTGTATTGGAAAATTCTCTATCAAGGAAGCCCGTACCTCGTATGTGAGTATGTGCGGATTGCACGATGCGTCGCGTATGAGTTTCCCTTTCGGGCGGCGATTTGTGAGTTAATGTAATTTTCCCTAGAAGGCATGGTGCTGCTTTCAGCGACGGGTGTTCAAGTGGATATTTTTTTTAGAGAGCATCCGAATGAGTCCTATGTTACTTGATCATTCGGGCTTTGCACTCCTGGTACCGCCTGGATGTTGGACCCATGGGCTGAACACAGCGAAAGGAACAGTCTTGTTTTTTAGGAATTCATTCAGGCGTCCTATGTTGGATTGCGGGTGTAGGATTCTTGGTGCGTGTTTGAGCATGACATGTTTAGGTATGTGGCTTCAGGCGCTGGCATGTTCAGGGCTTAGGCTTTAGGGTTTCGGGCAGCATGTGCTACAATGTACGGAGCATGTGCATACGCACGGGTTCTTTGGATTTCATTAGTTGACTTCTCTCTGCTGGAACATAGCTGCATGCTTTGTTCGGGGTAAATCTTGTCCTCTGTTGAACCATGATCAGTTGTCAACATGAGCCCTGCATCCAAAATCTTCTACGTCTGTCCCTTTTGGGTGCCTTCAGGAAGTGCCCTAAAACTTATTCTAATTTCCTTGGGATTAGCTTGGACCTTTGACCCTCAAATCTTTGAGATTCCCTTATACTCCTATTATAATAGGTACCTAAGGTTTAACCTTTAGTAGGGGTCCTAAGTTCCACTTAGCAAGTATCAAGGCCTCTACATGACGCTGTAGACTCAAGGCCCTGACGCTGCTGAAGGGTGGGGGGCGCCTCCCATCTCCCTTCGGCCTTTCGACTGCAACTGGCGCCCGCGAACTTGCGTGCGGTTTAGGAAACTATAACCCCAAGAATGGGAAACGAAAAGGAAATAATGTGGGAAATTGAATACAAACAGAGTTTATGTGGTGATTTTTTACCTCTGGCTAGCGGCTAGCAGGACATGAAGGAATGGAAAAGAGAATGAGAATCTATGTTAGTTTGAACCCCTAAACTTATATCCTAAACCCTATAAACCCTAACCTCTGGACCCTAAACCCTAAAAGCCTCAAACCCTAAATCTTAAACCCTTAAACCCTAAAGGCTACTTTAGGGATCTGCTCTTCCAGTCAGCACTCGCAACATGCAGGCAAACCACACGTTTCGAGGTGTCGGGTTCAGGGGGTTCAGGGGGTCTAAGAGCTTTGCGGTTTGTAGGGTTTAGGTTCTTTAGGCTTTATGTTGTTTTTGCGTTGTCTGAGTGGTTTGTGGGGCCTGGGGTCAGGCCCGAAGAGTCGTAGATCCTTCTGAGGCCCTCAAAGCATTGTGCGATCCCGCAGGGAGGTATACAGGCTTTAGGGTCAAGGATTGGCTACTTCCTGCAGGAGCATTCTCATTAGAATCCTTGTATCGTTTCGGTATACTGTACACTGCCCCAACCGTATGCTAATTGCTGACAGGAATGTCCGATTTAGGAGCAGCTTAGGAGACGTTGTGTTTGCCATGTTTGTTTGCAGCTTCGGACTGCACCATTTAAAGAATTCCACAGATACTGTCCCCACCCACGAAAAATCCTCCACAGCTGTAGCTGTGGTAACATTGCACCTTTATGGTCAGGGTCGTTTTTGCTACTGATATAGGGTGGGGGCTGTATCAAGGGAATGTCTTTGGGAGGCTTCGTAGATGAACTTTGGCCCCGGCTTTTAGATAGAAGCCTCAAGACAGACACTGCAACAGGCAGCCCAAATGAGGTAGGAGCCTCCGTGCAGGGTGGGGAATTGAAGGAAAAGTGATGTTTGGATGTTGGTCCGCTTGAAGCTTTGGTCTTCCGAGGTGCTATACTCCGCCTAGGCGTGATATTGGGGTTATGTTGGGATAATGGAAAAAGAAAATGGAAACTACTATTTAGGGTTTAGGCCCTAAACCCTAAATACTAGTTTCCATTTTGTTTTCCATTATCCCAATATATGAAGTTTAGGGTCTTCATGCTGATGAAGCCAGCCCACAACGATAAAGAGCGATGTCTGGGGGGACGTCCTCTTGCGAGAGTACATGCACCTGCAGGGGGTCAGGAGATTGTTCATATATTTTCGGGGTTTGAGACATTGCCTTTTTTGCCAGGGTGCCCAAGCGCTAGGGCTAGAACCAAGTCAAAACCAACGGCAAACTCTGGACCCTGAAGCCTTAACCTGCACAGATTGCACGTCGACTCATGGAGCTCAGCTACACCACACCTTTCAAACAACATGTGCTTGCTGAATGGCTCATTGGTTTCGAACAAATCCTACATCTCAAGCCTCAAGCCCCTACATGTTGGGCCCCAAAAGGTGTGGAGTGTGGCTCCACAGGTTACTGGTTACTCTACTTTGGCGCGGCGTGGCTCGCTGCAAGCAACGTTTTCTATGAGGGTTTGCTGTTTTGGCGTAATTGGTTGCAGGGTTTGACGATTTAGGCTTTAGGGGAGGAAGGTTAAGGGCTTTAGAAAGTTAGGGTTTTCGGATTTAGGGGTTATGGCTGCAGAGGTTTAGGGGTTAGGGTTTGGGGTCCATAGCTTCAGAGTTTTGAGATGTAGCATTTTAAGCTGCGGGGTTACGCGCTTTAGGGTCAACGTTTTGGGTTATGATTTGGGTTGAGGGTTTTGAGAATTCCAGGATTGAGGATTCTTAGCTTCAGGGGTTGGGGCTCTAGGGGTTATCAGAAAAAGGGTTTATGGTTCCGACGTTTCGGGCTTCAAGTTCTGGGGTGTAGGATTTAGGGTAGGGGCACCATGCTTGCAGGTTTTACTCATCTATCGATATTATAAACCATGGAGGTTTTGCCATGCCAGCCGGACCCCTAGATGAGCTATTGTCGGTATTAGCCGGATTAAGGACTCTTAGCAGTGGACACAGGGGTCCTTTTTGTAGTTTAGTCTACTCCTTAATAAAGTCCCTTATAAGGAACCCATTCTCATTAGATTCCTTGACATATTGACTGTAGCTCATAGGGTATAAGCACCTAATGACTCTCTTGTGACTCTCATATAGGATCCTTATTGCACAGATTGGTGTTTAGAAGCTGGTAATAGCAGATAGGCTTCGCACTTGGGGCAATAGAGGGATCATCATCGGATTTTATCACGTCAATGTCAGTCGCTTGTCGGGCCAGTGAGGATAACAATGCACGTGCTAGGATACTTCCTGCGCGCTGAGGTCCCAGCATGAGTATCTGTTCAGGCTTTAGAGGCTTCTACTATGAAGCTTTTGCACTAGGGCGATCGCTAATGACCGCTAATGTGTATCATGCACAAAAACTCCAAGAACATGTGATCTTCCAAGGACATGCACTTAGGACTACACTCATGGGGTTACCATGAACCTCCCAAATATAACCTCCCCAAACTAGTAAGGTCTTATGAGTGCCGACGAGCCTTAATCAGTTCTAATGCTGCCCAATTAATTACCCCTTATACAGACTTATAAGGCTTTAGTTTGTGGGTTAGGGGGGCATAGTAGCCCCATGATTTATGATGTTGGCCCGTAGTAGCCCCATGAAATGGTAGTTTCCATAAATAGGGGGACCTCAATCCACACAAAAAGGGTACCCTAAGATGCGGAATCTCCCATAAATATATATATATATACATGTATATATACATATATATATATACATATATATACATATAAATATGTATATATATATACATATGCGCATATGCTATGCTATTGCAGAAGCGCCAACACCCCCCATCCCTGCAGGACCCTCTACCGCCCCTAGCCCGCAGCACCCGAAACCAACATCCCCCAGCCCTACGGGACCCTCTACCGCCCCTAGACCCAAACACCCAAAACCAAACCCTGCCCGCAATCCAAGGATTTAGGGTTTTTGGGTTTAGTTTTGTTTGAGGCTTAGGGTTTGTGCTGAATCTCCCACACCCTCCGAACCCTTTACCCTACGCCTTCTAAATCCAAATAGACCTTGAAACATCCAAACGCAAAACCGAAAACCCTTTAAACCCTGAACCCTAAAAGCCCTAAACCCCCATAACTTAAAACCTGAACCCTAAACAAACCGTACATAAACCCTAAACCCCCAAGCACTAAGCTGAAATTGTCAGGCCTTGGGTGCTCATCTTTGCCATTGTATTCAGGTCCAGTGTGATGGTCTATTGTCTTTCTGACTTAGGGTTTAGGATTCAAGGTTTATGGATTTAGAGTTTATAGGATTGATTTAGGGTTCATAGGATTTAGGGTTCGGGGGTTTCGGATTTAGCAGCTTTAGAGCTTTTAGAGGTTTTCAGTGGTTTTAGGGTTTGGGATTTTAGGGTTGAGGGTTTAGGGGTTTAGGGGTTTAGGGTGAGGAGTTTTTGGGGTATAGGATTTAGCGTCGCAGACTGTTGATTGTGGATGTAGGATTTAGGCCCCAGGGCTCAGGATTTAAGGTTTTGAGCAGCACCGGCCGATGGATTAGTTGGAAATTATAGGGTTTGAGTTTCACCGCAGCATCAGAATAACGATTCCCAAACTCTGTTTGCTCAACATATGGGGATTGTCCTAAGTTACTGTCAATACGGGGTCCTATATTTAGGTTCCTATTATAATACGGGGCCCTATATAAATTTCCCCCATTTTGGGAACAGTAATTTAGGGAAACTTCCATATGTCCCAAGTAGCCTGGCCAAGACTCAGAAAACCAATTATTCTTATAGCTGGAAATTGTCCAATCCTTCTTGGCATGCTGTTCGGAAGATCGACCTGGGAGAAGCTGAGGGCACTGGGAACATTTCCTATACTGAGACCGAAGGATAAGATTTGACCTGTACACTTGAACCTCCAGGAGGTTTGAAGAACCGGTGGCATGGAAAGTAGGATGTTGATGTTTCGCTGTTCGGACTGTTCGTGTTTCAGCAAGAGCCTCGTGAAGAAGGACTGCTACTTTAGCCCTGCTTCCTGAACTTCAGACCCTGAAGAACTGGGACCTCAGAAGCTTGTTGCCCTATACCCTACATGTCGAAACCCTAAATCCAAGACTGCCTCATCAGTCCTAAACCCCCAAAACTACAAACCTCAACAGGCGGGAAAATTGCCTGCTTGAAAGAAGGCAACCTAACCTCCCCCAAACTTGCATGGAGCCCCTGAAGAGACCCTGGGGTAGGGAGGTGCCGAAGCCCTGAACCTTGCAAAAATGCGTTTATAACAACAAAAACTACACATATTCACATATTCATCCGCCACCCAGCCAGGCCTGCATGCGTGCCTGCGTACATGCGTAGGTATGCATGCCGTCTACGTGATTACACTACATACCTACCTGCCTACCTACCTACTTAACGTACTTGCGGAAGTCTTTACATGTGTTTACATGTATCTGTAATTATTTGTACACATGTAGATGTGCACCTACATGTCCCTACTTGCCCTCTGGCCATGGGTAATCTCTATAATTGTTTCCTTTAACGTCATCCTCATGGCCCAAACCCTAAACCCCGATCCCTAAACCATACACCCCCAAACCCAAACCTACACCCTGAAACCTAATCCTAATGTACGCTCTTGCATTTCCCTGTCTATATACCTGTTGGACCCTAAACCCTAAACCTTAAACCCTTAACCCTCAGCAGGCACCAGCTTGTGACCGAGTTTCAGGCTGGACCACGATTTAGGGTTTGGGGTTTGGGCTTAGGGCTCAGGCCTAGGGTTCAGAGCCTGGAACTCCTTTCCAAAAAAGTTGATACAGGTTGTATGAGGGCAATATGTCTAGGATTGTGACAAGTTCCATAGTAACGACCTCTATTTTATGGAAGAATACCATTTCATGAACTTGAAGCTGGGTTTCTATCGAATTTGAGGTTTAGTGCCTATGCACCAATTTATGAAGAATCGTGAAGCATCAACCCAATGGAGAAAGACATATAGAACGGCATGCAAAACAAGTACATGTAGGGGTCGATAGGAGTGGTAGTCTTCGGCCTCTTAAATCAGACTCGTGTTTTGGGGTGTCCAACTTTTGCCCGGAATATTTGGGGGGATGATCGATTTCGGGGTTTAGGGTTTATGGCAAGATCCTGCAGGATCACGGGGAGGTCACACGCTGTAAACCCTAAGCCCCACACCTTGTGAGGGTATAGTCCTCCTGAAGTAGATAGAATATGGCTATTGGTATATTGTAATAAGATTCCCATGTAACCCATATTCTATCTACTTCAGAGGGACTAAATACAATGTCTCCCTGTCCAGGAGAAGCTTCAAACTGGCTACGCCTTTGGGCCCGGCGAGGCCCTGTGCTGTTGTACGGATTGGGTGTAGGGTCAGGGTTTAGGGTTTCAGGCTGCACCTAGACCTGCCAAGTACTTGTTCTGTTAGGGTCAAGCCCTAAACCCTAAACCTTAAACCCTAAACCCAAAACCCTTCACCTGTCATCTCAGGTAGCTGGCAGTTGCAGGCATTGCCTCCTCCAGATTTTCGGGTCGAGGGTTTCGGGATTGAGGCTTCAGAATTCAGGATGTCCAGATCTGGGGTCTCGGGTGCCAAGGCCTTTTTTTTTGCACGGCAAAACCTTCCGGACCCTTTGGGAGAAAAGCCGTGTGGGTCCAAGTTTCTCAGGTATTGAGTCGAATATACTCTAAACCCTGAACCACTTAGCCATTTCCCATCTCGAGAACGAGACTTTCCATATTCCGGGAGATTTGAGGTTTTTAGCCCTCCAAGGTAGGTAAGGATCCCTCTGCGATGCCCATATATAGGGTTCAGGGTGCAGGGCTTACCCTAAGGGTCCAAGTACCTAATAATCATATATACCATAAGTACTATTACCCAAAACCCAAGTACCTAATTATTGGGTACTTGGACCCTCTGGGTTAGGGATAGCAATATCAATCGGGTCCGAAAGGCATGACAAGCTTGACAAGCTTAAAGATACAACTGGCCGTTGTGAAGGTTGCCCCAACCCGTCCCTTCCCTCACCTTGCTCATGCGGATTTCCGAATTTTGCGTGAGCACTACAGGGGCCCGAGTATTTGCTAATATCATTTGAGGTACCCTATCTGCCACTTATGAAATGAGTCTGGTACCAGAATATTGGTAGTCATTCAGATATTCGTACAAACCCAGAGAAAATCTATTCTTAAATTCCATCTAATTCTGAACTTCCGGCCGGTTCGAGTCTCCATTCTTTCCAAAATCTAGTAACTCAAGGCCCCCAGAGTAAGTCACCCGTTGAGAGGTTCGATGGGACTCGAAAAACACGACTCTGGGATGCGGTCAGCACTTTCGGCTAGGCCAAAGAGCAATATAGTCTGAACTCCTTAAAGGGGGCCCTATAGGGGATTATGTAGGGGGCTCTATAGGGGATTATGTAGGGGAGTATTATATTATAGGGCTTATTAAGAGGAGTACTGGGAGTTTAGAATATAACCCCAAGGCTCCAAGTATCTATATGGGGTCCTTTCAAGGCGTTTTGGGAGTTACTTCAGGGTCATGTAGGCAAATATGAGCACATGTGGGGTTTAGGGTTCCCAGAGATTAGGGTCCACTTATGTAGCAAGATTATAGTCTTTGGGGGTCCATAGTGGCTCTCCCTATTTTTGGAGACTACAATTATTGTTCATACTTGGTGCTATACAAGCACAGTCTTCTAGATTAGGCATTTCTTGTTAAAGTATGTCCGATGCAAGGAATTGGAGCCTGAGAATCTGCCAGTCCGCGCGAGGGTAAGATAGGTATATGTTGAAATCAGGCGTCCTGCTTTTGAATGTCGTGAGCATGGGGCCCATGAAGAGGGTCCAGCAGCTTGAGATACGCCAATGGGACGGTGGTTAACAACAGCAGCAAGAGTGCAGTACCCCAATAGAGAGAACCTTACACCCTAAACCTAAAATCTTGAAAAAGTTAGCAGCACTTAGCAAACATCGTGTCACCTGATAACACAAGCAGCACAGTTTTACCTCGCCTCTTTTAGAGCTAATCCCTTCATTGCTGTGATATGGAGCTTCCACAAGAAGGAGGCCCCATATGGTGTGTGTACAAAGTACATCCAAATATGTATGTAGGTGTATATGCATATGTATCTGTATAGGAAGCTCCTAGGACCAGCTTCACACCTTACCCTTCAACTTCGCATGATGTCTCAAAGATATTCATGAAGCTTGCGCCTGCAGGGATCTCATATGATATAATATGTATACATATACATATAGGTGTATACATACATATCCAGATATGCCCCTTCAAGTCCTACAAGCCCTTTACTTTCGGTCATCCCGTCAAAGCAGTCAAGGATTACCTACCCTCTGCTCTGCGCCATTGCGGGCCTGTTGCTCGGTACCGATAATTTAGAAAACAATGAGGGAGCTTTGTAGAAGAATTGCTATAGAATTCCGTAATAAGGACCCCCATAATCCACTCATAGCCCCTAATTACATAGCTTCGTAGAAGAATTTTCATAGAATTCCAAATGAGGACCCCCCCCATAATCCCAGATAGCCCCTACATATCCCTGGGGTCCCTGCGCGGCCTCCCTGTTCCAGAAACTCGCATGACAAAAGGCGTTCAAGGATTGTGCAGTTTCTGACCCATGGGCGTTTCGGGGGATGGCGGTTTCACCAAAGTAGGGGTAATTACTTTTCTAAAGGGCGATATAAAGTTGTAGTGGTTCTATCAAATATCTGGCTATTTGGAATTAGAGGTTAAAAGGGCTCCCCCAAAATTAGGGGAACCTGTTTAGGGGATCCCCAAAATAAGGATGCTAGTATTTCAGGGTCTATACTGGCTACCCCTGTTTATAGAGACTACCGGATCAAGATGGTGTGGCAGGGACAGGGTGGGTCTAGTATTACAGTGTTTTATGTGGTTTAATTGCCGCATGCGCAGGCTACAGCGCTAAATTTCCAAGGGCCAACAACGGTTCGGATAAGGCCATTGGTTCCCAAGGCGAAGACATAATGTGACTATACACAGACATGTCACAGCATGAGCTAACATGTAAGGAATGTAAGCATGACATTCAGAGTCGTTGTGGACCCGATGTCGCCCAAACACCTGAACTTTCGGTACCTCGACCCAAAGCAGAAACATTTAAACCCCTACGAAGCCCAAGTTTCTACTACACAAGTGCTAGGATTTGTTTGCGCTGGCCCTTAACCTACCCCCTTGCTGGGCAGAAACCATAGATCCTAAAGCCATTGTCTTAAATCCTCCGTCCTAGACTCACCCTAGGACCTATACTACGTGTTTGGGGTTTTAATCTTAGACCCTAAGCTTCAAATCCCGGACCGTATGCCCACAAAAACTGACCCCAACACTGTAAATCCTAGAAGGCCGAGATCTTAATCCCTGAGCCAGGAATCTTGCAGTCTAATGCTGTTAAGATCCAAGTCCATAATGAACAATACCTACTTCGGACCCTAAAGTCTATACATAGTAACTGCTTTGTATGAATGAGCATACTTCCTGAAGTCGTACATTCTTCTAGGTTCAGCTGCATGCAAGCGAACATGAGCGCTATTGGAAGCTAGAGGTGAATTCATGTACACGTAGCATTTCGCCTCGAGCACCATCCAAGATTTTCGAATCAGGGGCATACCATGGACACTGGCTTTCTGCGTGAGCTGAGCATTGAAGACTTATTGTCCCTCGCTGCCGCTTTGATCTCCGAACTTGGGAATCGTCTGAGGGTGAGTGCGCCTGCTCAACATTCTTCAGGGCCTGCTCTGA
>CAJNIZ010000407.1:0-31854 GCA_905231905.1 Symbiodinium pilosum | reverse complement strand
CCCAATATAACCCTAACATTGCCCCTGGGTTTTGAAGTTCCAGCTCCAGGGGTCCGAAGAATCCCTGGCTTGTACCTTGAATCCGCAGAAATAGTTCAGCAATGGTTACCCTTATGCAACTGTGCGGCAGGAATTGCATCCAAACTTGCAAGCCAATTAGATGGTTTCAGACTTCTTCGGGTTACAGTTTGGGTCTTGCAGCATAGGGTCTTGGAAGGGTCCACTTTACGACTTTACAAACGGGAGCAGGGCTGGTTGTGGTGAACTGGGGAAAGGCTCTGTGATGGGCGGCCAGACGCGTCAATACCACATAGCTGCAGCTCAGAGGGCGAAGGCAAGCACAAGCATGACTAGAAAGGTACAAGCATGATCATTTATCATACTGTTGATGCTCGCTCTCTTCTTCTGCATCAACTGTCATCATCAGGGTTTCCACCACCACCACCACCACCCCACCGGCACCGGCACCGGCACCGGCACCGGCACCGGCACCGGCAGGAGCAGCAGCAGCAGCAGCACCACCATTATTATCATCACAAATGCGTAAATCACAGATTGGCCATAGCATGCCAAAAGTGATCTCTGCGACTCCTTTCCTCCTTCTGGTTCATTGGGTGCCTTTAGGCTTTCGGCTGGCAACATTAAGGTGCACTTTCTCACATGTTCCTTTTTAGTTAACATGCTCTTCTGTACCTCCGAAACAGCGACTGCCAGTACCCTGAGAAAGACTTAATGCAGAAAACTGAATACTCAGGCATTTCATCCCCTCATGTTGCTTTATCATTCCTCGTAGAACTCGAACCAGAATGCCTCATAGGAATTGCCCTAGTTGCCCCCACACATGTATGTAATGTGATGTGATGCAATGTAATGTAATGTACTGTATGCAGTTGTGTATGAAGTTATCTACATATGAGCACTTAACCCTGCATGTCCTGTGTATGTCTATATATACATTAGTTGTATGAGCCCCTAAACCCTAAACCCTACCTTTATCAAATGCGAAACCCACACATTGATCCCGTGCGCCTCTCGCTTCAGCTTCTTGCTGGTTGACTTGACCTTACTTGGGGGTCAGGGTTTAGGGTTTGGGGTTGAGGGTTTAGGTTTAGGGTTTAGGGTGTCAGGGGCACTTAGTACGTGGGCTCACAAGGGGGATAACTAGAGTTTCTATGTGGGATATAGGGGTTGTACACCTGTTTACCCTAAACCCTAAACCTACATACCTTAAACCCTAAACCTACTTACCCTAAACCCTAAACCTACTTACCCTAAACCCTAAACCTACATACCTTAAACCCTAAACCTACTTACCCTAAACCCTAAACCTACTTACCTTAAACCCCAAACCTACTTACCTTAAATCCCTAAACAGTCCCATGACCCTCCAGGAGGCTTGAGGCTGACTCTGTTTGAAGCTTTGGGGGATCTCTTTGCATGGGTCGGAGATGTTGTGTAGGTTATGGGATTTGGGTTTAGGGTTTAGGCTGTGTAGCGGGTTAGCATGCAGAGAATAGTGTTCTAGGAGAGGGCACGCCTTGGGGTGTACTTCTTCTGGATCTAAGGTTGAAGGAGAGCCGTAGGAGATAGAATTTAAGGTCGAGGGCTTAGGGCTTCGCCTTGTCAGGAGAATGTGGGAGTAGCAAAGTATAGATTCGAATGCAGTATGGCTTCGGCATTTATTTACTGGTGGCGAGTGGGGAAGAAGGAACACGATCTATATTATAACCCTATTTATATACGGCACTTTCCCGAATTGCGGGGGCCCCAATGCAGACCCCAACATACTACAATCCTTATTATAGGCACCCCTAAAGAAGTACCCGAGAAACCACTAAACCCTAAACCCTATATATCCCTGTATGTCCCTATATAACCCCTAAATCGCCCTTTCAAGCTATATATTGCATTCCCCCATAAACCCTAAACCTGATTCGCCACTAAGCCCCCCGTAAGTTCACAGGCTGGCCTACACCCCAAACTCCGAACCCCCTAAACCCCCTAAACCCCACGCCCTTATCCCTAGACCCTAAACCCCAAACCCTAAATCCTGAACCCCTAACCCTAATCCCTAAACCCTGAACGTTGACACGTTGGCCTACCCAGCATCCCCTTTGACCTCAGAACGCCAACCTCAAAAACAAGGGTTTAGAGATTTTGGTGGGCTTATATAGGGGTAATATTTGGGTTATTATATTAAGGGGATTATTTAGGGACAATGGAAAAGAAATGGAACTACTGTTTAGGGTGTACGGTTTGGGATTTAGGTTTTTTTTGGTAAGCGTTTGGGCTTTAGGGTTCGGGGTTCAGGGTTGAAGGCTTGTAGAGCTTAAGGGGTCTAGGGTTTGGGTTTAAGGGTTTAAGGGGTTTGGGGTTATTCTCAAATTACGAGGCCCTGTCGTCTGTACAATATAGTACGGCACCGAATAGTATTAAGGTGTACTCAGATGGAACCCAAGTTTGGGGAAATTACCCATGTATGGCTGGAGCTCCTGGTATTCAACTGCAACTATACAACTGGACCCTCCTTCTTTTAGTGGGGACTTAGGCCTAACTAGAGGGTACATGGGAGTCTAGGCACTTTAAAGCCTAAACCCCAGAGACCTCAACAAGCTTTCTTGCAATGGTTGGGGTTCAGGATAAGGTTTAGGGGTTTAGGGTTCACAGGGTTTTGCGTGCAATCTGTCGAGTTCATCATAAGGCAGGCTGCCATCTCACTGACTGTCTCAAGCTTGGCAAAAGCCTCCTTGTGCAGCTCCTGGCATATGTTGCTCAGAGCAGCTTTTCTTGGTCTCACAGCATAAAGGGATGTAGAGTTAAGCGTTGAGGAACTAGGAGATATAGGAGGTAGTGGTATGGCTACTTGCTGCCTCCTCACTTCTAACTACTCATCACCGCACTGATCCTCAGCTACTCGATGATGTTACACAATGCGGGAATCATGCTATGGTCAGACTTCCAGGGTTCGCAGATTGAATTGGCAGGCTCACAGTCATGGCACACTTTACCGTACCCATGCCATTAGTCACAACAAGGCAAAACCCCAAAGCATGTCATCCTGATGTAGGGAATGTCCTGGCCTTCGGGTACAACACATGTCTGATTTACTGCTTCGCCTTCCGAGTCGTTTCCCTGAAAGCAGGGGCACCCGGCATACGCCAGAACCAATTCATGATCCCATCCGTTTTCAGAAAGGCAGAACGCAACGTGAGCCCTGGTACAACTTTTCGGCGTCCTTGGCAAAACAGGTCTTCCACTTGTCTGCGCGATCCTGGCCGAAGCTTGCTTGGTATGGGGGTAAAACCAGATACCAGCGTGTAGTGGGCGTGGCAAGTGCACACCGCTCGAAGGCCCAAGAGGACTAAGTGGGTAGGCCAAAATGGGCGATACGTCCCCTAAGGAGGGTTGGCCTGCTTATAACTCCCACATGTAACCTGGAGCCTTCAAGCATTCATCACCGACGAATCAAACAACTGGTCTGCAGTCTCAAGCCTTCAGGGACTGTTTGCGCCTGCAGTATTGTTCGATCCTAGATCATGCGTCCTGCAATTCCTTCTCAAGTTCAGGACTTGCATAGCACACAACTGCCTTTGACCACAACAGCTTCCACGAAATCAGAGCCTCTCAACTAATTTTGAATCATCCTACTGTACCCGCTTCTGAAAACTAAGGCCCCATGAAGCCTAGAATCAAGCCCGAAACTTCTGCTTTAAGAGGACCGTTATACCAGTTTTCGGGTTCAGTGTTTAGGAGTTAGACGGTGATATCTAGGGGGAACATGAGATGAACGGCGGGCATGTTGCGAAGACAACGGGTGAATGTATGGGTTGCATCATGACGTGTCTACATGAGTCAAGATAGTAATAACACTACAAATACTAGCAGTAATAGTAATAGTATGAATAATAATGATAGTAGTATTAATTAAGAAATAGTAATAGTAATAATAATGATAGGGAGGCTCTGGGACTGGGAGAATCATGCTCATTCATATGTTACTATGTTTGAGGAATCTGTATTTCAGCCACTTGGGAATCTCCCATACAAGAACCCAGAAGTTCAAGAACTCTTTTGGTTCTTAACACCTGAAGAAAGAACCTAGGACTCAAAAGGCAAATGGATGTTTACTGGGGAACGCAGTATATGACCCCATCAAATCCAAAGCACATAATCCTGAATAAGGATGGGCCTTCAGGTCTTGCGCCAAGCTCCCTGTTTTCAGCATCAGTGCGGAGATCCTTCGCGCATCTCTTGTGATCACAGGTTTGGGGGCCTAAAAAGTTAGGGCCCTGCATAGGGTCACAGGGCTTTAGATCCCTAAACCCCTGTAAGTTTTCCAGACACGCATTGCCATTTTGGGGGGGCCAACTGCCATGCGGCCCTACGGCTACGAGATGGGAGTGGACGTCCATGACGGACAGATTAAGTGCGCGGCTAGGCTTTAGGGTTATAGGGTTTCAGGGTTCAGGGTATAAGGTTTAGGGTTTAGGGGGCAAGGGTCAAAAGTGCTCAGCGAGATAAGAAGGCTGGGCAAGTAGCTACTTACTGTACTTGGTCCAGATATATACGACTTCAGACGTCATAGGCGTATTGGGACCCTAGATGACCAAAACTCAAATTCCCTGATCCCAGGAACCTCATGAACGAAGCCTGCCACCTGGGGTCCCGAAACCGCTAAGCCTATGACTGGCGGCACCCAAGCCTTAAGCAGATGTATCTACCTGGTTGGAATGAGGTATAGGGATCATTGTAAGGGATGATATATGGACTTTTGTAGGAATGCATCTCCTCACTCCCTACTAACCACCACCAAGGAACTCTGCAACCTACACCCGAAACCCGCATCCCAAATCCTCAACCCTAAACCCAAATCAATCCTACACCGCAAAACCACAACTTTACACCCTGAACCCTAAATCCTGAACCGAAACCCCTTAATAAACCCCAAACCCAGTAGTCTTTCCAGGCAAAAACAGGGCCGGGCAGCTGATGCTGACCAGTCAGCTGCTCCACTTTATTCTCCATGGCCACGAATTCCTTGAGCTTAGACCTGAGGTTTAAGGGTTTAAGGGTTTTAGGGTTTAGGACTTCGGGTTTAGGGTCATATATAGGGTTCAGGGTTTAGGGTTCAAAGGTTTTAGGGTTTCAGGGTTTAGGGTTGAGGGATTTAGGGTTTAGGGCACAGGACTTAGGGTTTAGGCGTCCGAAGTCCGGAACCAGTTAGGGTTAAGCGCTTCAGGATAAGTAACCCAACAAGCCCCAAACCAACACGCTTGGAGGGTCAGGGGGACGAACTTAAGTAGGTTAACAACCCCTATAAACCATTTACTGACCCAACTTAGCCCAATTGTTAACCTGCGTACTAGGTCCCCCTGACAATCCACGCAAGGGACCTAGAATCTGTACAAAACCTCTACAAACCCTATGCCTTGATTTGCGGAAGCTCCCCATGAGGGAGGCGTGTAGCTCGAGGGTCAACTTCAGACAGTGTGATAGGCAACCCCCGAGAACGCCCCACATGGCTACCGCTTGCACAAATGAACGGCTTCTTTTGAAAAACTTACAGGGGGTTAGCGCGGAATAAGGGAAGAGGCAATATCATACACAGGAAGTATATAGGGATTATATTCCTTTAGCCCCGGATTAGCCACAAGTAACAAAAGAAGGGAATCCTCACCATCAGGGCAGGGGACCTTGGCATGCTGGGGACGATAAACCTTAAACCTCAACCTCCAACATCCCCAAAATAACCTCAAAGCAACACCTCGGGGGACCCTAAACCCTGGTAGTTTCCATCTTCTTTTGCATTCTCGGTTCAGGATTTAGGGGTTTTAGGGGTTTAGGGGTTAGGGGCTCAAGGTTTAGCGCTTCATTCCCTGAGCAACCCAGATCTCTGAGGGCCAGGCTCGAAATCATCAAGGCTAGGGTCCGTGGCCTTGAACTCGGCATACTTCCTTGGCTTTGGGGCCCTTAGCCCTAAACCCTAACTCCAAAAACCCTAAAACCCTGAACCGTAAAACCCTAAAACCCTGCACCCCAAAACCCTATAAACCCATATGGAACCCTTCAAGGAGCTGAGGGTTCAGGAGTTTTGCGCGAGGAGGAACTTTGGCAGCTGTAGGAAGGGAAATTAGGTGCTGAGGGTCTCAGAACTGCGGGTTTAGGGTTTAGGGTTTAGGGGTAGAGCCCTATTCAATTAGAATAGTGATTTGGGGTACGTTGTAAATGCCGAGCATACAGGCACAAAAAAGATCATAAAGGAACAACATTGGTACCTGGACCCCAAAGCCGACAGCAAGCGGCCCAAACTTATTGTCAAGGTCACAAAGGCCACTTTGAGGTTCCAGGCAGTTGCTCAGGCTTCTACATGGCTCTTTTGGAGACTGCCTTGGGCATGTTACCTGTCAAGTTGAGGGGTGATGGGTTTTTCTGGTTGGGGTTACCAGTGCCCATACTGTGAGGCTTGGTTTTGGGGTGTTCAGTGCGGAATGTCGGGGGCATGCAGGTTCTTCGAAGCTGTCCTAGGCGGGCTGGAGTCTACTTCATCGATCTGCATACAGGTGCGCAATGTAGGAACTCGAGGGATGACAATAGGGCCTGGGGTATGCGTGTATATATATATATATACATATACACATTATGCAAATGAAGAAAGGATCACAAAGGGAATGATTTTGGTAATTGTGCAGGCGTCTATGTTACCTGTAAGCCGTCAGCTCACCGTCAAGCTACTCCTTCGGTCTTTGGAGGCAAGGGTTGCCATATGAGCTATAGTCTAAACCCCAAGTATCGCGCCTAATAACCCCTACACTAGTCCCCTATATAATCCCTTATATAACCACCATCAAGGAATTTAGATTATAGCCCATGTAGTAATGAGCCCTGGGAACCTCCCAGACGTTGATTTAAGCCATCTACTGGGGCTGTCATGAACAAAACTTCTACTTGGAGGGTCAGGGGGACTTAGTAAGTAGGTTAACAACCCCTATATCCCATGTAGTAAACCCTAGTTATCCCCACCATTCGTCCGGTCACTATGTCCCCCTGAACCCCCCCCCAAATAGATTGCTTTCGAGGACATCCCTAGATTTAGGAGTTCCAACTAGTTTCCATAAGTGCAGCCCAGGAGCTTGTCGATGTCCTCCTTCCAGGTCCACTCGTACTCGCTGAACGTGGTGAGATAACTGTTGCACCTTGGGGTTTTAGGGGTTACGGGGAAGCACTTAGGGCTTAGGGCTCTGGCACCTTAGAGCGCATGGCTATTTGCGCTGTTATTGTATGCCATCACCACTGCCTTGAATACTGCTTGTTCTCCAAGCTGTCCCTGCTACTCTCACTAAAGCCTGACACCCGAAGAATAGCATGCTCATCGCTCCCATGTGCTCATTGAGAAATCAGCATCTGCATGGGAACCCCTCATACTTCTTTTGTGGAAGTGGCGCAGACCCTGAACCCAAACGCCTGCAACCGAAGCACATGAAGCCTCAAGGCTCAAAATCCTGAGCCCAAAAACCGCTTGACACTTACATAGTAGCAGAACCTCAAACCCTAAACCTTAATCCGTGTGGATGCGGTCCAAGGCCTGGGTCCAAAGTCTTTTATGCCTAGTGCTGCTTGGCAGCATGTTCTTGGCGGACTGGATGCTTCCTGTCAGCAACAGCACCACCTTCCGCAAGAGACGTGTCCCAGCGATGCTTTCTCACCCTAAACCCTAAACCCCTAAGCCCTAAACCCTAACCCTCGACCCTAGACTTCCCTAAGCGTAGGGGTCTTAGTCAGCCATATCCTTGCAGGTGAGATATACCATAAGTCACAAGGAATCCAGGGACATAACATTGGCAGCTATGAGTTAAGGATGCTACATTACGTATCCGTGGGATTGTAAGATGGCTTTGTGTCAGGAGTGGGGGCTCCTGGAACTATGGTTCTGGTTCAAAACTGTTGGATCCCACTTGAGGTTATCTTTCTTCGGTATCACCGTCATTCTGCAGATACATATATGATGCGGACCATGATGTTGAGAAACTCGCACATGTCCTTATGCCCCAGGGTATGACAGAATGCGAAAACCACCCCAAACCCTCGACCATACTGAAGATCAGAGCAAGGTTGTGGGTAGCAGTCCCCTCGAGAGTCTCTGGAAACACCAAGGATGTGCAACTTCTTCCTTCAATAGTAAACCCCAAACCTTAAACCTACATTTCAGGCTGGGAGGTCTTCAAGCTTAGGGTCCTGCGGGTCATGCTTTGCAGGATTTTGGGAGCTTTCAAATTCTTGCAGGGCAGGTTGTTCACCCAGTTGATGGGTGTAGAGCCCCAACCCTAGACCGTATACCCTAAGCCCTTCAACCACAAGTGGATCTAGGTTAGCTTGGGGAAGCAAAGCTTCAGTTGAGTCCTTCCGAGATGGACCAAGCCCTACGGTCTTGCAACCGCCACCCCTGTTTTGAGGAGGTAAGACTTAGAGGGTTTGCGGTTTGGGGCGTGGGGGTTTTGGTGTTTTTGAATGGAAAAATTTGCAGTGAACAATTGAACAGACTCTGTGTTTGTATTGGACTTTCTCATTGCAACGCAGGGAGATCATGAGAGGGCTGTCGCAACCCCAACCCTCAAAACGAGAACCCCTGTATGACCACATGAGCCATAGTCTAAACTCCCAGTATCCTCCTTGAGTACCCCTATAGTGGTCCCCTTTATAGTCCCCTACATAACCCCCTTCAAGGAGTTTAGACGATAGCTCACATGTCAATTACAGAGTCCAAGTTTCAAGGGGTGGGTTACCAAAATCTTCTTATCACTTGAAGCAAAGCCATAAGACAATACATGAAGTCCAAAGGAAATTCTACGCGCGCAAATCCTTCATCCACAAAGCTGAAACCTGGTGGAACACTAGAGGTGTAGGGTTTAGGGTTCATTTAGGGTTTGGGCTTTCGGGTTGAGGGGGCCCAAACCCAAAACAGCACACTTAACACCCACATTACGTCAAGCAGGCCCATAGCTCGAATACTGAAGTACCTTGCTTGGAGAGCTAAGCCCAAAGCTCACATACCTTACTGGTGCTTACCGGAGGGGAGGGTGCGTGAGTGGCTCTGTAATCTTTATAGAAAGACAATAAACTTCCTATGGATGTCCATTTCCTCACAAACTCCACCTTGAGCACCAGGAAGAACATGGTTTAGGGTTTAGGTTTTAGGGTTCCCCAGTCATTTACACAATCAACTTCCTTCACAACTAAAACCCTGCACCTTGACCCCTACACGTATGTCCACAAAGTAGAAGGTCTCGGTCATATGCCCTGAGCTACACTGCTCCATAATCCTTTCAAGAGAGACTCACCGAAAGACACCTTAGTTCAGTAGTGCTTTTTGGTGGTTGAACCAAGTAAGATACTACTACTTCTTCTTCTTGAATCCAAAACGAAGGTAAAACTTCCTCTATGCCTTAGGAACTATAGCAAGCCCCCACAAAAATGTTACGCAGATGTTGTTGACAGCCTTATGTGTTACCTGGCCACACCACTCTGCGCAGCTCCCCAAAGTTCCCCCATAATTGGGCATATTCAGGATTAACTGAGATTATCTGATGGGGAGCTTCAGGGGGATAGTATAGGGGGGGTTCCCTAAACCCTGCGAACTGTCGGGTGAAACCCTGAGCCCCAAACCTAGAACAGCCCCCAATACTAAGGGGACTTCACTGGGAACCCCAAACAGGGAACCCCAAGAATATAGCAAGAATATAATGGAATATAAGGACCCTCGTAGGTATATTCTGATTATATTCCCACTATGTTCTTGGGGTTCCCGGTTTTGGGGTTCCCAGTGAAGTCCCCTTAAATACAGCTGACATTCTTTGCCCACAAAGTCCGCTGACACTGGCCTTCAGGATCTCTCTGTCCTGCGTGCGGCTTAGGTTTTAGGGCTTGAGTTTACAGCTTAGGGATTTAGGGATGTAGGGTCTAAGGTTTTGGATTGGGGGCAGACTTTACGGAATCTCGAATTCTGGGAGCACCAGCATGGGGCCTCAAATCTTGGAGCCCACCCCTGTAACATATGTGTAGATCACCTGTAATTAAGTTCGACCTGATTTCAGGAAGTTCCGAAACCCTGAGCTCTACAGCCTATAACCCCAAACCCTAAACCCTATAAATTACCCTAACCCTATAACCCCCAACCCTAAAACCTATAACCCTACACCCTAAGCCCTATAACCCTAACCCCTAAACCCTATAACCCTAGAACCCTACAATATGTAGTCCCCCTTAACTAGATAGAATATGGCGTTGGGTATATCATAATAAGATTCCCAGTGCCCCATAGTCTATCTACTTAGGGGGGGGACTATATTGCCTTTTTCCTTTGCAAGCCTGTCCTGGGCGATGCGGTCGTAGAAAGTACCCTGGGAGCCAGTTCCCTGCACCGGTGGCAGATTCCTGAAGCAACATGACTGGGTTGGTTTAGGGTTTAGGGTTTGGGGTTTGGTTTTTGGGTTTAGGGTTTAGGGTTGCTGTTCAGGAACTTAAATTGAGATGGGTGTATGACAGCTAACAAGGGACCAGGGCTTAAGTTACCATGACATGGGTACATAGGGCTTAGGGCTTCAGTTGCCGTAATATGGGTATAGGGTTTAGGGCTTAAGGTGCCCTAATAAGGGTATATAGAAAATAATGGGGATTCCTCATTATAGTATCTGGTTTTCACTGCCCAATTGTTCCAGGGACCTATGTAGGAATGTAGTTGGGAGCTCTAAGGACTCTTACGTAGTGTAGCCATTGTCGGATGCCGCATATACTTACTTGGATGCTCTGCGATGAGCTCAACAAAAATGCCGTCATCGCTAGTATCTGCAATCCTCGCCAGGTCAACATCATCAGCCAGCGTTGTCATCGTCATCAAGACCACCATCATCATCATCACCATCGTCAGGAACTAGTATGTGAGATGATAGTGGGATAACTGGGATTACTATCTGGCTTATAGGGGCTCTTAAACTACCGACTGTATCAGTTCCCCGACCTCCAAGAACAGTCAAGATGGTGGGTTCCGATTTTTTGGGAGAGGTATGTGGTAGTTTCCACAAATAGGGGGACCCCGATACAATCCCAAAATTTCCATAATCCTTATGGTGGGAACTCCTAAAGAGGTACCCTGATTTTTGGGAAGCCCGAACCCTAAGCCCAAGGCCCTGAACCATGTGAATTCAGCTAGCGAGGTTCAAGGATTCATGTCTAAGGTTACAAGTATGGGTCCCTGATATGGGCCCAAAGGCCATTAAGGGTGAGTCTGGGGACTCTAATGGTGCAAATGAGTAGGTTTTTTGGGTGGTTGAACCTAGTAAGATAATAGTCCTTATATGAAATACTATACCCAAAAGGAGGATATAATCTTACTCTATATGGGGTACCATAGTATCCCCAAATAAAATACTACTCATATAGGGTGAATAGTAGGTACATAAGGATCCCTACTTGGGGCCCATGGTTTTAACCTTAGATCATGGGCTTAGGGTCTCCAAGAATTAGGGACCCCTAGCCCGATGATGACTTGCCATGTCATGCAGACTCAACATCACACGGCATGAAGCCGGGACCCCCAAAAATGCAAAACATGTTCACCCGCAAGCGCTGAACCCGCATTCCCCACATCGGCCGTCAGCAGAACCATCAAGTGAATTCTACTTGCAAATCACAGTAAGGAACAAATTTCGAGATACCAGTCCGAGCATGCCGCTGGAAAAACGAATAAGTTCCATGTTCTCCCAAAACAGCTGGTGAACCCCCTTGTGGCAAGATACGCATCCAAGATCAGCTGGACATTCTTTGGGATCGTGACCTGGCATGGGTTAGAGAGCCAGTGGGCCAACGATTGGGGCAGGAAGGCTAAGTAACGAAACGGGCTAAATGCCAAAAAGCGCTAGAGTCTAAACTCCTAGTATCCCCCCTAGTAACCGCTATAATGCTCCCCTATATAATCCCCTATAAAACCCCCTTGAAAGGAACTTAAACAATGGCTCATACAGGGCTTTGTCGGGTTTAGGGCCTCGCTTTCCAACAATTAGCGACCCTTGTTCAGTTTTCCTACAATCACAGGGATTACAATATATGGGGGTATAAAATGGGCTCCATATTTCGGAAACTCCCATACAGATGTCGTCAAAAGCACGCAGCCCTCATCTTGATATCCCCAATCGCCTAACCCCCGTCCCCCTAACAGAAAGACCCCACCCCTACTACTAAAAAATGTCCCCTAATACAGAAGTGCACTACATTTAAGATATTCATTATTATGGGCGGTGGAGGTTATTATTAGGAGGAGTGGTTTTTAACCCAAAAAACCTTGGCGTGTGCATAGACATAATATGAAGACGTATCGGAGCGTATCATCAGAACCAACTTCTAAGGTTCCATCTCGTGACACAACCTGAAACACAAACTAAAACCCCTTGCCCTTAGATCCCAACCCCCAAAGCCTACTCCCCAAGCCTGCCTTAACCTTATATGAACCTATCCATAAGACCCAATCCCTTCCAATCCCTTGACCTAAAGAAGCATCAATCCCTAAACACCTCATCTCAAAAAGATCCCGCCGAACCAGAATCTCTACACCCTGATCCTTGAGGTTTAGGGGTTTAGGGTTTAGGGGTTAGGGTTTAGGGAACCTCCCCAAAAACTCTCAAGCCCAAACCCCTCACCAAAAACCCATCAACCTTAACACTCCCACAACATCCCCTAAGCCCTTGTTTGCCAACTCACTACGTAAGTCTTCCTCCCCTCGAACCCCCAACCCTAAAGCCCTAACCCTACCTACAAAATACACTTGATAAAGCTATATTACAATACTAAGCTATATTATAATACTTTCGACGGGTATAAGGTACTTAGACCCATGCAAGAATTTTAGTACCAACCCCGAACCATAAACCCTAATCCTTAATATAGCTCTATATCTCCCTTCGCTTCCCCACCCAGCTCCGAAATCCAAAGGCAGCCAGGGAGCAGTGTCCCAAGCTTCGATCATCTTAGAACACCTAACTTTCAGGTGTTAGGGCTTAGGGTTTAGTAAGGTTCAGGTGTTAGGGTTTAGGGTTTACCGGGTCTCAGGGGTAGGAGTCGGCCTTGTAGGCGCCGCCACCAAGCATTTTTGGTGTAGAGTTTAGGGATCGCGGTGCTTGGCTTCGGGATCCCTATACAGGGGGTATGGCGCAAACATGTTCAGGTATATGTATCTGCGAGTATTTTCAGGGGGCCTTAGGGTTGGAAATGAGTAAGACTTGGGAGAGTATAGTCCCCCTGAAGTACATAGAATATAGAGTATATGGGGATCTTATTTTGATATACCCAAAGCATATTCTATCTACTTAAGGGGACTATGTTCAGTTTGCGGTGTAGGGCACTGAGGCTCAAGCCTTGAAGGCCTGGGGCCCTTTGTGGCTTTTTTGGGCCTCGTATACAATGCCGGGGTTTAGGGTTCTGTTCTTGGAGGTACGTATAACAAGGGCTACAATGCATTGGGATCTACATGGGCACCCTCTTTGCATGTGGAAACTAACACGTTACTATGGTACACAAGAGACTACTGTACTTCTATACCTGGCCATGTCCAGTCTGTGAGAGCCACGACTAGATTTTGCTTATGCCACGGCAACCACCCAAACCCTAAAGCCTGAAGCGTGGTGGAACCAAAGTCATTTCAAGACCTGGAGTAAGGCCACGTTGGGACCATCCTTTCTGTGAGCTACCGTGAGGTCGGTTGGTGTCGCATAAAACGTCATAAACGCACGCTCCTACAAATCCATGCCCCTCACTGCATTGAAGTCATGGCGCTTCAGCACCGCCACAGCGCCTCCGTTGATCGCCGCCTGTGAATTAGGGCTTGCAGATATTATCTTTCTGGTTCTTAGCAAAAAATATGAGAATATAATCCCTGTATAATGTATTCCCTTATTCCCAATATAATCCCTATATAATATATTCCCTTATTCCCAATATAATCCCTATATATTATATTCCCTTATTCCCAATATAATCCCTATATAATATATTCCCTTATTCCCTACTAACCTCCATGAAGTAATTGCCGTTCCAAACACGCTTGAGGTTGCCATCGTGAGGGTTCAGAAGCTCTGGGCCACACAACACTGGAAGCCCTTATATGAGCCATAGTCTAAACTCCTAGTATACCCCTTAATAACCCCTATAGTAGTCCCCTATATAATCCCCTATATATCCCTCCTTTATGAGTTTAGACTATAGCTTATATGAAGCCGCAAAGCCCACAAGCCTGAAATTTCTTGCTGTGCCTGGTGTTTGCCTTATCTTCTGAGATTTACACATAGCATTTCATGCTTTTATGGGAGTTTCTCTAATTTTGAGCCCCACAAAATCCGAAATGGTGACCCCATAGCGACGCTGTGTAAAAGCCCAGGAGGTATCCTTGGCGTAAGGGCTCCCATAGAGAACAAATAAAAGCCACTGGCACTTCATAAGGAATGCGGAACGCCGATAGGAGCTACTCTCGATGATCATATGAGCCATAGTCTAAACTCCTAGCGTCCCTCTTAATAACCCCTAATATACTCCCCTATATAGTCCCCTATACAACCTGCTTTAAGGAGTTTAGACTATAGCTCAAACGGTTACACATGTACTACTACAAAGGGTATCCATGCCCTCACTCCCAAGAAAGCATCCGGTAGAAGACCGTCCTTCATGAAAATGGCTTACCTCCTATGCCTGAAATTCTGAAGTCACAATTCCCCAAACTAGCATGGAAGCCAGAAACATGCCCTAGAAAGACGGCTGTCCTTTCAAAGAGGTTTAGGGTTTAGTGTTAGCTTCCATGCGTGTTTGAGAGGGGGTGTAACTATGACTTTCTAAATTCAACTCTAGGCCTTCACCCATACAGCTTACAACTATCTGAAACAAGGTTTAGGGTTTAGGGTTTAGGGTGTAGGGGTTTAGGGTTTAGGGTTTAGGGTTTAGGGTTTAGGGTTTAGGGTAAAGAAGCTTTCCCCCTTCCCAAACAAAGCTCAACATCCGAAGCCTTTCTTCTACTTTTTTCTAGGGGTTGGGGTTCAGGATTCAAGTTCAGCAGAGCTATCCCCCGTTATCCAGGAGTGGGCCAGACCCTTAAACCCCAACACTAAACCTTGTCCCGACACCCTAAACTCCCAGATGGAAATGCTAAACCCCAAAAGCCCTGGACCCCAGATACGAGAGAGCCCTAAGAAGGACGCTTAGAAGGTACTTCGAAGTCAGTTCCTTGGGGGTCTGCCTCTAAAACCCCTGAAGCCCCCAAAGAGCCCCAAAACCCCTGAAGCCCCAACCCTAAACCCCTTAAGCCCACTAAAACCCCTCAGGCCCTAAAGCCCACTAAACCCCTAAAGCACCTTAAAGCCCCTAGAGCCCCCAACCCCCCTCCCCAAAGCCGTAAAACCCCTAATATCCCTTTAAACACCTTTTTGTTCGCCTTGTAAAATCCTTGTAAAATCCCTTCAAAATCGCTTTAAAATCCTTTTTAAAATCCCGTTAGAATCCCCCTAACATCCCTCGGACATCCTCAAGCATCCATCTCAAATCCCTTTAAAATCCTTCTAACATGCGTTCAACAACCCGTGAATCCCTTTAAACACGTTTTAAACAATCCCTCTAAAACCCTTTTAAAAATCCTTTTGAACTCCCTTGAGAATCCCTTTAAAATCCTTTTTCAATCCGTGTAAAATCTCTCTAAGATCCCTTTGAAACCCTTTTAGAGCTCCTTTAAGATCCCTTTAACATCCTTTTGTTTCTATTAACATCCCTTTTGAAATCCTCTAAAATCCCTTCAAAAAAGCTGGGGCCTGAATCTCCTCCACGGATGGATCCAGCCGCACACTGATGCCGTCCAGCTGGAGGTCGACCTCCCAGGAGCTGTCTACCAGGGTGGGTTTAAGGTTTAGGGTTTAAGGTTTAGGGTTTAGGGTTTAGGGATTGCTGGTTTAAGGGCTGAGGGTTTAAGGCTTCGGGTTTAGGATTTGGGGGAGTTTAGGGTTTCAGATTTCTGTGCGAAAGGAAAGAATGGCATCTTTTTGGGTAGGGGCTACAAAGAGGATGCACAGTCTCGAAACACCCACATATGGTACTTGCTTGGGGTTGGGTGGCTGCTGCCTCAGTAAGGCTGCCGCTCTCCTAAACCCTAAGCCCAAAAACCCTCAACCCAAACCCGAAAACCCCTAAACCTTAAAACCCCTAAAACCCTAAACCTTAAAACCCCTAAACCCCTTTTCCCCCTAAGACCCCTGAACCCCTGAAACCCCTGAATCCCTTCAGGTTTTAGCATCCCGGTGCTCTAACTCAACTTCTAGGGCTTGGTTTTTCAAGTTTGGGCTCGGTAAGATAAGTGTATATTGGGGTAGTTATCCAGGGTTCATATAAGGTTTAGGGCTTGGGGCTATAAGTCAGGACGTCTGTATGAAAACGGGTTTACCTGAACGCAAAAAACTCAGGCTTTAGCGTTCTGGGTTTAGCGTTTGAGGTTCAAGGTTCAGGGGTTCAGAGGTTCAAGGTTCAGACGAATTCATGTACACATGGGAATCTCACACAGTTAGGAGATCCCTACTAGCAACTAATGTGAAAGGATTCGTTTCAGAACAATACCCAAAATGGCAAGCTTACCCTCCTCGAACCGACATGGAACCCCCTGAACCCTGAAGCCTAAACCGCCCCCGTATAGCTCGCTCAAGGGACAGAAGTCTTGATAGGGTCCAGGTTGAGATTCCATCGTAGGGTTTAAGGTTTAGGGTCTAGGGTTTAAGGGTTTAGAGTTTTGGGTTTTGGGGTACACCACAAGCTCTAGAACCCAGCGCCTTGTCTAGAACGGATCTTGACCTCAGACCCCTGAGCCCTAAGCCCTGCCCCCCACCCCCCCCCAGTACACATGCCTAGCCCTGGCCACACAGAGGACTGAAAAGCTTGGTTCTCGCTGGCTCCTCGCTAAAACCTCCATATTATCTCTCAAGGGACCGCCAGCGCGCAACCATGCATACCCTAGTTCCTGAAGGCTCTTAGGGAACAGACATAACCCCTAAACCCTAAACCCTAAACTCACTTCCCTAAGCCCCTGAGCCCCTAAAACCTCTGTACACCCGATGCCTCGAAGAAGGCAGGGGGAGGTGGCTTGCCCTCACCTTGGCAGCGGCTTTCTTATTGGTGCTTACTTGAAGGGCCCAAGAAACTGAATAAGTAGGTTTTCGGGATCCCCTTGCAGGGGTTATAGGAACATATAGGAAGATATGAAGATATGTAGGCTTAATGGGGACTTACTAACTCGGTTATGCATCGGATTATACGTCCCCAAATTGGGGTTAGTCAGGTCATAGCTCCTTTTATGACCTGCTTACTAAGTTCCCTGGGCCTCTGAGTGAGAGAAATTGTGGGCAGTACCTGATGCAATCTCCAGCACTTTGTGTCTAGGATGTCCCTATATTCAGCCCCTCCCCTGAAGCACCAAGAAGTTTGAGGGTTTTAATTCCCAGGGCAGGGCTGAGGGTTCAGGTCATAGAGTCATAGAGCTTTACACTTCAGAGGCGTATAGATTCAGGTTGTTTGGGCTTATTCACGTTTGCGGTTGCTGGGCATAGTGTTGAAACCTATAGAACTGCCAATATCATTTTGAGGTCTATTTGAGGTATCCTATAACCCTGAGGGTCCAAGTACCGAATACTTATATACTTGCCCAAAACCTGTATTTAAATCACTATTACCCAAAACCCAAGTACCTAATTGTTGGGTACATGGACCCTTTGGGTAAGAGAACTACACAAGGAACCCAAGAACACCATCTTGGCCTCTGAGTCCCACTGACAGACGAGGTTCCAAGTCATTTTCCACTTTCCGTGGAATTCTTAGTCACTGGCAACTTAGCTGAAAGGCCGTATATATGTGTGTATATATATATATACCCTAAGCCCGAAACCCTGAACCCTCAACCCTAAACCCTAACCCCTTCGGGCCCTACATTACAATTTAATTCAGTGGGTATACAGTCCACGGCCTGGTCTAAGCTCCTAGTATCCCCCTTAAAAGCCCCTAAAGGAGTCCCCTAGAAAATCCCCCATATAACCCCCTTTAAGGAGTTTAGACTATAGCTCACGTGAAGAAAACTCATCTGACAGACCAAACTTGAAGCTTGGTAGATCTTACGCCGCTGGTGTAGAGTTTAGGGTTTAGGGTGTGCGGTTTAGGGTTTAGGGTTTAGGGTCTAGGGCATCCCGCAGATTCATACATTCTGACTTCCAGAGCCTCATGATGTAAGCCCTACTAAACTCAACCGGATGAATAAAATCCTGCGATGCAGACTCCCCCCCCTCTATATTAACACCCCCCCCCAACCCCATATTGCTAAATATTGCCAATGTATTATGGCAAACCACAATGGGAATATCCGTAAACCCTAAACCCCAAACCCTGAACCCTAATATTAGGGGGGTTGGGGGGTGTGTTCTAATCTACGGGGGAGGGGATGACTCATCTTAAGAAGTGGCGACTTCACATCAGGGCTCTTGGCTCTTGCGAATGCCAGGAAACGGTTTAGGGTTTAGGGTTTGGGTTTTTTGTGTTTGAGGTTTGAAGTTGTTTTGTGTGTGTGTGGGGTTTAGGGTTTAGGGTCCTCATATGGACTCCCAAATGATTTGGCGAGCATTTTCAAGAAGACCACGTGCACATACATTGTGCGCCATACATCTGTGAGCCAGCGAACCCAGACCCTGGTCTTGAACCCCAAGCCCCAGACCAGTAAATCCTATAGTAGTTTCCATCTTCTTTTCCATTATCACTATATATCCCAATACCCTATTATACCCTGAGCCAGCTGCGATAGTTCGATGATAGGCGCAGCTTCATAGCCTCCGCCCAGAGGCAGTCGCGGCATTGTGCTGAAGGCATCTCGTGGGGAAGTTGCTAAGCCCCAACCATAAACAAAGCTTTAAAAGAGGTTTCTAGATTGTAGGTAGAAACTCCGGAGGTCCGTCGTTTTGCGGGAGTATGACTTCAAGGTGGGATTTGCATGGTGTATCCCTCAACTCCCTTTTAGACGCAAACCCTCAAACACTAGGCCCCAAACCCAAGACCACAAAACCTGAAACCCCGAAACTTACGGGTCCCCCTATTACCCCCACCTACCCCCTACTGCCTCCACTGCACTCCCCGTTAACTGTTATGAGGAAAATTAAGGATGATTATGTTAAGCGGGAACCTAGCAGGTAGTCCAAACCCATGAAACACCCTAGGCCCCAAACCCTAAACCTTTAACCCTAAGCCCGCAGCCCTACACCCTAAATCCTAAACCAACCAACATGTAGGCCTTGAGCGAGCTCTTGGTCGCATTTAGCAAGGCCTGGTACCTCAGTGTGGCAGCGTATCTAACTTGCAGGGTCTGGGGGACCTGGCAAGCAAGCTCTAGGGACTCCTTTAACACCTTTATAGGGATATGTAAGGATATCTAGGCATATGTTCTGTAGGGTCAGGCGAACGTAGTAAGTGGTGGTCTAGAGGCGGGGGGACTCAGCAAGTAGCTTAACAAGGTGCATAACGGGGGATTTTATTATCGCTCATAAGGATGTTAAAGGTTTACTATCCTACCTGCTAGGGTCCCTTGACTCTCCTACTTTCTAAGACCCCTTGACCCTCCAACTCTTGCAGTCTGCCCCCCTACCGTTGAAACCGAAACTCGTGCATCACATCACAATACTAGCATACCACAACCTCCAATGTCAGGATTTCCCCATCAACCTCGAACCCTAAACCAAAATCCATAGACCCTATATATCCCCATGTAAAGAAAACCAACCTAAACCCTGTGTCCCTAGAAACCTGAGTATCCACCATAGTATGGATCCGTCACCTCGGGGTCCTGATCCGGTTCCTTGTTGGCACGCGATTTAGGGCTTAGGGTTTAGGGCTTAGGGTTTAGGGTTTACGGTTTATGGCTCACAAAAGTCCACAAGGATCAGTATCATTATTCTTATTTATGTTATTCTTAATCATCACTCTGAATAGTAAGTACTCCTCCATCGTGGAATTAGTCGTCGTATAACCAGTAAGATTAAGAGAATCGTATTGGGTATCATAGAAACTAGCAACTGTATGTAGCCTTGACCCTGTTATATGATAGGTGCCCAGTATATACCATTTAATGACTAAGCAAAAACTACCAATGCCTTTCGTGCCTACAGTTGACCTTACGTTGCGCTGAGCTGCAAATAAATCATGAGCTGGCTACAGATGAAAGTTTAGGAGCCACTCCCGGACATTATGAAAACTTCCACCCTGCCATGTCCAAAAAACTACTGCAATCCAAGTGCATGGACCAGTTGTAGTGCGCCTTGACCTTAATGATCTCACCTCGGCGTGGCCGGAGAAGAGATTGGGCTTCGAACAACAATCTGCTTAGGTTTCTGGCTTAGATCTCAAGTTGAGGTACCCTAGCTGGGATACATGGGAGCCACAGGTGGATGGTGAAGGTCCCGGCTAAGGATTCTACCGGGGCAATTTGGAGAACCTCTCAATTTGTGGTGTGCAGCTTGCGACCCTACAGTGTCAAACCCCTAAACCCTAAACCCTTGACCTTACTAAGCAGTCTTACAAGGTAGGTTAATACCCCCCGATGAGCCATGGAGGAACCCTAGATACCCCCATCAAGAACCTACTTGAGCACTTGGGGATGTGGAGTCAAAGCTTTGGAATGGAACTTGAGCCCTCTGGTCCCTAGGGTTTAGAGTTCAGAGCTTAGAGTTTCGGGTCTGTGTCAAGGATGAGTGGCAATCGGACGAACCCTAAATCTAAGCAATAGAAAGAAGCCCACGAGATCCGTGCCTCCTGCTTCCGGTTTTAAAGGCTTCTGCCAGCAGCCCACCCCAACCATTGATGTCGCTTGAAAAACTGGCAGCCCTGAAGAACATCCACAGAAATGGCTGTGTCCTTGTAAAACCAAAGAAAACCTGGAGGCACATACCCTAAAAATTCTCAGGATTGTCCTGCTGCCCTTCCATAACAAAGTGAGGGTTTTCAGAATAAGGGGGACCCCATAAGAAGGCGAGGGATCATAGTATATGGTGTCGACATTGGGAACCCCAACTTTTGGAAGCCCCCCAGTCTACTCTACCTCAAGCGATATTTCAAGTTCCTACGCCCCCTAAACCCTAAGCCCTAAACCCTAAACCCTAAGCCTAGGCACTCTCTGTGACCGCGGGCACGTGAGGTTCAAGCTCGAAGCCGACGATCATGCCGAGCATGTCCTTAAACGGCTAGTGTCCCCCTTAAGTAGATAGAATATGGCGTATATGGTGATCTTATTATAATGAACCCCCAGCCATATTCTGTCTAAAGGGGGACTATAGGGTCAGGAGGGTTTAGGGTTTAGGGAAAAGGCAAGCATGATCTCTGGTGGGAGCCCCCAACGCAATAGCGCGAAAGTTCAATGCGCGAGACCTGCGACATCTCATTTGCCTATGTCTAGTGGAGGCTTCACGGACACAAATGAGCTATAGTCTAAACTCCTTGCATCCCCTTTCATAACCCCTATAGTAGTCCCCTATGTAATCCCTCGTATATCCCCCCTTTAACAGTTTAGACTACGGCTCAAATAGCGACAAGCTGGTAGGAAAGGAGTAATTACTTTGCTGCTGCTGCTGTTGGAGGAAATCTGGTACCACCTGGGCCCTGAACTACTGTTCTTCCAGGGAGATAGGGTACAGTACTGCAGTGGTGTAGGAATTCTTCCATCAGCCGTGGCTACAATGTCCCCAAACACAATAGGCAAGTTGCATTCACTGCGTTCTCGATCTCCACGTTCTTGGCTACGAGGAAGTCGGTAGTTGCTCGCACGTGGCGCTCCTTTAAGCAGGCAGGCAGTAATTACAGCTGCCATTTTGAGCCCTTGCAGAAGAGCCAGCCTGTAGCACCACGTCAAATGAGTAGTGTTTTTTTTGAGTTGAACCTAGTAAGATAATATTCCTTATATAAAATACTAGACCCAAAAGGAGGACATAATCTTACTCTATATTGGGTACCATAGTAGCCAAAAATAAAATACTACTCAAATGGTTGCGTTTACTACATAGCTGCACTTCCCAGTTGCAAGAGACTTTGAAGAGGAAGGCAAAGCCCGACCAAAGCACCCATGGCATCCCCCATGGCGCCTGCATCTCCACAAACTCCTCCAGAGTGACGAGTTCCTGCTCCTGCCACGCTGCGTGCTAGGGAAGTGTGACACAGGGGGCTACAGGGAACAAGTTGGGCTTGGGAGGTCCAAGCTTTCGAGCGCTGGTTGGGGACAGACCAGGTAGTTTCCCTAAATAGGGGGACCCCAATGTAGACCCAAAAATACTATAGTCCTTATGATGGGGACCCCCAAAATGGTACCCCCATTTTTGGCAAACCCCCACCATCTACGGTTTGGCGGCTTCTGGGTGTAGAACCCTTCCAAGCCCGAGTCCTCAGAGTTGACCTAAACCCTATAGGCTTGGAAACTCTGCCACCCGGGTCTGAGGGGTTAGGGTGCAGGGTTATAGTCCCCCTTAAGTAGATAGAATATGGCTTTGGGCATATTACAATAAGATCCCCATATACCCGATATTCTATCTACAGAAGGGGGACTATAACCCCTAAACCCTAAACCCTAAATGGTAGTTTCCATTTTCTTTTCCATTATCCCAATATAACCCAAGGGGGACCATAGGGCCTATAGGGTTCAGGGTACTCGGTGGCGAAATGGTGGCCACTACAAGAGCTGACCATATTCGGAATCTTAGGGTTTAGGGGCTAGGGTTTAGGGTTTAGGGTTTAGGGGTAGGGTACACATGCGTCCCACTTGTGGCAAGGGCGCTTAAGCTGGATGAAGGGCTTAGTCTCCCTGAACCCTACCGCCCAGGTTGACCCTCATGTCAGGCGCCTACATGATTATCAATACTATGGTCCTAGATTTCCCTGTATCACTCTGGACATTATGGCATAGGATTCTCCAATGTCCGTTTTCTGCTCAACTTTATTCGCCATTATTGGCTAAAGAATCTGGGCCCCTAAACTAAACACACGCCTATACGATCTTATATAGCCCTCCATTCCCCCATGTACACGCCTATACCCCCCTGTAACCCTAAATCCGAAACCCGACACCCTAAACTCAAGATCCTCAATCCCTTTACAAGACAGGGTTATGTTAATAAATGCAAGAGTCCCTAAAATCATTTCAAAAAACACTCAGAAATCACCAGACTCGTGTTCTGGCAAAAAGTCACAAAAAATCAAAAAAGAATCGAATAAACCGGAAAATTGAACAGGGAAGCCTGCCGAAAAATCGGCCAAAATTGATATCGGCCAAGAGTTGGCCAAAAATCGTTCAAAACAATATCTAAACATTGAAGCCGGCCAAAACCGCTCAAAAATCGAAAAAATTCAATTCGACCGCCTAAAAAAGGCCAAAACCCTACCACAAGTTGACCAACAATCGACCAAACATTGGCAGTTGGAGATCTGAAAGTCTGATCGACTTTATTCTGACTTGCTCGATGTTGTTTCGATTTTTTCCATTTCACACAATCCTGGCTTATAAGGGTTTGAATGTAGAGAAATCGAAACTTGCACAAAATCTGGTCAAAATTCGCTCGAAACTCCGGACCTGAACCCTATATATACGGTTTCTATAAACCCTAAACACTACAATTTATACAAACCGCAAGAACCAGCAAGGCTGAAGCCAGCTGCCTCGGGCAGGTTCACGAGGAGGACATTGGAGACCTCACGACGAAGCAATTTAGGGGTTTCAGGGTTTAGGATTCAGAGCTTAGGGTTTAGGATTAAGGGTTCAGGGAGGAGGGCTTAGGAATAGCCCCGAGTGAGAGAATAGGACATAAGGATTATGTAGTAATTTCTACGGGGATCCATACCTCATTCCATGCTTACCACCAGCAATCTTGGTGCACAGCCGGTAAGCCTGTTACACCTTGTATATACAGAGTATTTGTATGCAGGGAGGGAGGGAGGGAGGGAGGGAGACGTTAAGCACATGACATTCCCCAAAGGTCCGCAGGGAGAATGTTGACATCTCTCAGAATAAAGGACCCCCTTGCTAGCACTGCACTGAGCCCAAGTGAGGCATGGGTTCTCATAGCTCTTAATCCCCGAGGTGTCGCAACCCCCTAAACTTCCTTATGCCGCCCTAAGCCCTAAAACCCTAAGCCCCTAAACCTCTAAACCTCTAAACCTCTAAACCCCTAAACCCGAAAACCCTAAACCCCTGAACCCCTAAACCTCTAAGCCCAAAACCCCTAAACCCAGTGAGTTTTTAGTCCAAGGAGCGATCTTCAGGTTTGCATCGATGCGGCTCTCCATGAGGTCGTTGACTGCCATAACCAGCTGCTCTAGCCTGAGGAATTCCGGATTATGGGTTTTAGGGTGTAGGGTTGAGGGTTTATGTTTTCGGGCTTAGGGATTAGGGATTAGGGCTGTGAGTTCAGGGGTTAGGCTTTAGGGTAAAGGGTTTGGGGCTTAGGGATTAGGGTTTAGGGTTCAGGGTTTAGGGCTTAGAGCTGAGGGTTTAGGATTTAAGGTTTAGGGATTGGGGCTTAGGACCTTCCTTGAACCCTACACCTCAAACCCTTAGACAAAAAACCTTTCTCTTCGGAACCTACCATATAATCAGGGCGCATAAAAATGAAGACCGCTAGATTTGAAGATTCTTTTGGCCACATCCTGGCTAAGGGCGTAGGGTTTTGGGGTGTAAGGTTTACACTTTGTGCTTTGGGGTTTAGGCTTTTAGGGTCTAGGGTTTAGGGTTTACAGCTTGTGGTTTGGGGTCTAGGTTTACGGTCTAGGGTTTGGGATCCGGCTTTGGGTGTGTAGGTTTAGACCTCCGTCCCAGGCCTCAGGATGTAGGGCTAGGCCGGTTCGGCCTAAACCCTAAACCCCAAACTCTGAACCATGATTTAGGATTTGAAATTTAGCATGTCAGGGGGAACGGAGATGAATGCAACGCGAACGCGGACATTTCCGTCCCAAAATAAATAATGATGTTTCTTACTGTTGATACGGACCTTAACATACTATACCACCATGCTTCCCCCTAAACGCTGAACCCCAAACTGCTAAAGTACTAGGCAGAGCGACAGGAGGATTTACAAGGATGTCGCAGGTCGCGTGAGGATCGTGCGACCCCGGTCTTGGGAGCTATGTGGGCAAAACTGCAATGCTTTGATGTAGCACAACGTCACCTAAAGATGGGACTGCTTGCGGAGACCCTGTCGTTAAGCCCTAAGCCCTGAACCCTAGTAAGCTGAAGAAAAAAAACAGGCCACAACTCGGAAGAGCTTTCTTTGCTGAGTTGGAGCCTAAATCATGAACCCTAAGCTTTAAGCCCCAAATCGTATGGAGTTCTGAAGGTTAAGGTCCGCCTTGCTTCGCTCTGAAATGGTATAGTCTGTTTTGCAAGCGCTTCCCAAATTTGATCCATAGGGTTTAGGGTTCAGGGTTGAGAAACCCACAAACCCAAAACCCTGAACCCCGACAGGAGAGCCTGTCAAGCTCCTTCCAGACCTCCTCCAGGTAAGCCTCGATGTTCCTCCGAAGGATGTGGGACTGGAGTGGAGAGTTGTACCATAGAGTTCAAAGGTCTAAGTTTAGGGTCTAGTTTTTACGTAGGGTAGATTCCCATGGGACACCAACAAATTCTCCATTCTGAACCTCCGAAAGCAGATGACAGCTTTGAATGAAGGAGTGCCGTGAGGCAGTCTGCACAGGGCATGAAGAGATCACAGGAAATTTCTGTTGGGGATAGAAAACATGTAAGTAGTTAGAACCTTCCTTCGGACACCTAGAACCCTACCTAGTACCCATGAAAATCCAAGCGAGGTCTTTCTTTAAACTCCATCAAGGTCGTCACAAAAACTTCCCACATTCCTCAGACAGAAATCCTCAGCCACCGCTCCATGAAGGCAATGCACTCACCAGAAAAAAAGCTACACACCACAAGAAAAAATAATGCTCCCTATAGGAATGATGATGGCGCTACGCTTGAGGGGCAATATCTCCTGCATGACCCTACATACCTAAAATCTGGGAATTATGGTTGTCTACTATATGTGAGGTTCTGCAGGATTTTGTCAACAACCACTAACCCTCAACCCTGAACCCTAAACCCTTACCCCTAAACCCTAACCTCTAACTGACTCCTAAACCCTAAACCCTAAACCCAAAGCCCCGGACCCTAAACCCTCAGCCATAAAGCCTAAACCCTCGGTAAACCCTAGACCCTTTTCGCAAAAAAAAATGTTATGAGGGAGGCCTGCTTCGGGAAGGGGATCCTAAACCCTAAGCCCCAAAACCCAACTTGGAGGATCATTGGGGCTTCAGAAGTAACTCAATAATAGGAATACCTTAGGGTTTAGGGTTTAGGGCTTCGGGTTCAAGGCTTACGGCTTAGGGTTTAGGGTTTAGAGTCCGGAGGACTCAGCAAATAGGTTAATAGTGGGGATGGCCAGGGCTATTGTATTATATGGTTTATGGGTTATTAACCTACTTGCTAAGTCTTCCGCACCCCTGCGACTATGCTGATGCTTCCAGATGCTCGACCCAAGCGGGATCCAAGACTTCAGATGTGAAACAATGTAGGGGACTTAGCAACATTCCGGTCTCGTCACAGAGTTATGTGGATACATTAGGAATTTAGGGCCTTTACCCCCAAAAGATAATCAAGTGGGCAAGAGGAAATGGAGAATGAAATTGAAATGTAAGCTAGGCTTACACAGAGCTGAATACGGTAGCTTCCAACAAAAAGCACACTAATTTTGGGGAATCCCCCTATGGATTGTATGTAGGGGCCTGGTGTACATAAGATGGGAGGACATGGTGTTACAGGTTTTCCTTATGGTTTAGGGTTTAGGGTTTAGTGTGCCTCTACACATGTAGCCCGAAATGCCGAAGCAGCAAACTGGCAATTGTCCAACAACAACAGTGCGGCTGCTGGGTTAGAATCTAGGGTGAAGGGTGCAACGTTTAGGGCTTGGGGTTTACGGTGCCCCGATTCCAGCCAAGCTTCATCGAGGTCCACGTGAGGATGACAAGTCCGGGCCTGTGCTTGCGAAAGTTACTTTCAGCGCGAGGCTTCGCAAATATGGATGATGTTTTTTGGTGGTTGAGCTAGGTAGGACTACACTTACTGGGGCTTAGTAGTGACTAAGAGTATATATAATTTGGGGATTGTTTTCCCTTATTCCCTACTAAGAACCAGGAAGTATAGCCTTCATACAAAACACCATACACACAAGTGAGGATAGAATTTTACATCTTGGTAGCTGGACATGTGCCCTATTGACTTGAGGTCATTGCAAATATGCCTTCCATCGTTTTCAGGAAGTCTGGTGGGGTATAGATGAGAAGCATCACGGTTTTGCCTCACAAAAAGCTCAGGGAGGCTCTCGCTTCCGTAGACATAGGCTGGATGGAGCAAATCTTGCACCGCCTGAGGCCCTAAAGAACTGGAGCAAATTATTAGGACATAGGCTATATTAGATAATGCAAAGTTTCCTAAATCACAGTGGCAATATTCTGAGAGATTGGGTTCCTGGAAACGCGCCTACACCTTAAATGGCTTCCCAAGGATTCTGTCTGGTACTCCCGCGTGAGTAGTATGTTTGCTCTATTGTTTGGAGTTTAGGATTGACATTTAGGGCTTGGGCTTCATAGGATTGCAAACTCCCGCTAATCTCTCCTGGTCCCTTGACGATGTCGTTCTTTTCGGGAAGCTGAGCTGCTTTACAGACTTTGCATGAGGTAACGCCAAGTTCATCTTGAACTTCAACTTACTCCGCAGCTCGACCCCAAACTTTAGACCCTAAACTCAAAACTAGCATTACCTACAGCACCAAGCCTCCGCAAAACTTCAACTAACTCCGAAGCTTGTGTTGGCAGTGAAACTAGGACAAAACGCGACAGAGGGGGAAGTCTTGATATCTGGTTCCGTCTTGGGATACTAATAAGCCCTAAACCCTAATCCCGAAACCCTACTAGAAACCGCATCCATGCAGTGGTTATAGTAAAGTAACACATGAAAAGGTAGTCAACAGCGACACAGATCACATTTCGTTACATCCCTACGCACCCCAAAACCATAAACCCCTAGTATAGTAGGTTCTGTTTTCATCATTACCACGATCATTTGTAGTAGCAGCGGCTGCAGCGAACTCCCCAATACTCCTTATGCAACCCCGAACGCAGGAAATTAAAGCCTCAGCCTATACACTGATACCAACTTTGGGAAGTCAATCGTGCATGACCCTAAGTACCTTATACCGTGGTATCTATGGTACTATACTATACTAAGGTCATGCAGGATTTCCAGCAAACCCTAAACCCTGATCCTTAAACCCTAAACTCTATACTGGAATGTCTCGCGCCGGGGCACGCAAGGGACCCTACGGATACTTGGGATTGCAATTATGGAGATTCTAGGGCTCCCTACAAAGGATTATATGTTGTTAGGAGGACCCCCCCCACCCTGTAATGGGTTTAGGGTTCATGGCGACGCCTCACCCTGAATTAGTGGCATAATACAAATATAAGAGGACCCAAATGTAATCCTTATCATTCATCATAGTCAACATTACCGGGTGGGGGGGTCCACCTAAGTTAGAAAGGCATCCGCTTAAGAAACTCCGTACTCCTACTGGAAACTTGGATTTGGATGCTGCCCACTAGTGTTTGCCTGCCAGGCGTCACCAAAACAAAAATAGAGCCCCAAAAGCCTACTCTTGGAAGGGCATGAGTCCTTCTGGGCCTTTTGATGTTAGTAAACCCTAAACCCTAAACCCTTGCATCTGTTTTGCATGCTTCTTCCGGATATCGCATGTTGGCGGAGGGCTCCTTTGGATCAGACGCAGAGCTTGAAGGATCATCCCAAGGCGCACACGGTTAAGGGCTTAGGGTTTAGGGTTAAGGGCTTAGGGTTTAGGGCTTAGGGTTTAGGGTTAAGGGCTTAGGGTTTAGGGCTTAGGGTTTAGGGCTTAGGGCTTACGGTTTAGGGGGATACTAAACCCTGAGCCCTCGACCCCGACCACCTAAAACGAACCCTCAGTCCTCAATTGGCAACCCCAAACCCGAAACTCACATAATCGGACCCTTTAAAAGATATCATATCGTATGATATAGCGCAATGAAGTATGATATAGTACGGCCTGAACCCTAAACCCTAACTCTTGAACCCTAAACCCTGAACCCTAAACCCTACACCCTGAACCCTAAACCCTGAACCCTAAACCCGAACCCTAGACCCTAAACTCTAAACCCCAAACCTCAACCCCAGAGCCACCGACCTCATCTTGAACTCAAGATTCTCCATGTGGGGCCTGGTCGGAAGACAGCACGCTGCAAGCAAGCCGTGATGTGAGGGGTTTTGGGTTTAGGGCTTGGGGTTTAGGGGTTTAGGTTTCGGGTTTCGGGGTTTAGGATTCAGGGCTGAGCCTTAAAACTTACAAAAGGGAGTTCGATTCTACAATACTATTGTTCCAGAAGGGTGATAAGGGAGCACTGTTGGTACCTGTCCAGGCTTCTGTATTCGTCTACGTGGACATGTTGCAAAACGAGGCTGCTGTGCTCAAGTGACTAGTGCTAAGGGTTTGGGGGGTAATATAGTCCCCCTTAAGTAGATAGAATATGGCTTTGGGCATGTTATAACAAGACTCCCATCTACCCCAGATTCTACCTACTTAAGGGGGGGCTAGAATTACTGGCAGTAAGGGTTTGGGCCGTTGGACTTTGGGCTGAGGGTAGTGTCGCTGATGAGCGAAATCGTGCAAGACCCTCAAGAGGTAGATCATGCCAGCGCAACGTCTGGTGTTGCGGTAAAAAGCGTCATGGAGGACGTTGCCCATCAACTGCAGCGCGCCTACAGTGGACGACATCATAACATGTTTTCCTGGCTGCTTCTTCTATGGTCACGCAAGAACAGCACGAGATCCAGGGATGTTGTGCAACATACATCTACTGAAAAGGTTTATGGTTTGGGATTGCTGGCCGAGCCCCCCCAAAAAACCCAAATCCCTGATAAGGGAATATTGGAGCTTCTTAAAAGGACGATTAGGGGCCATGTTTTTTTTGGGGTGGTTTGGGGTCCCCCAAACCCTAAACCCTAAACCCCTAAACTAAGGAGGGGCCCTGCGGAAAAGAGTTGCTGCTCAATTTTCCTTTCGTCCTTGGTCGCCACAGATTAGAAAAATGCGGCTTACTTTTGCTTAGGCCCCCACCCACTCACGGTAGTATATTAGGAATATATAGGGACCCCAGTATAATCACCACTACCTTTTCTATCAGTGGGTTGGGCCCAAACCTAAGGCTGTGCGGTTTAGGGCTTAGGGTTTCTCAGCGTAATTTTGCCTTATCTTCACTGCTCCACCCCCCGACCTACCAACCCTTAACCTTACACCTGAAACCCTATCTACCTATTCACACGCTAGCAGTTCCTATTCCCTCTCCCACTCATCCAACTCCTTAACCCTAGACCCTAAACCCTAAACCCTCCTCCCCCACTCCTTAAGCGCCAGTTAGGTGAGGGCCTCATGAGGTTTGTTGCGATGGGCTTGACGGACTGCGTGACCCGGCGGTACTCCTGCATTTCTTGGGCTGCTGTTAAGGAGCTTAAATTAAGTTACCATCATGGGTATAGGGTTTAGGGTTTAGGGTTTAGAGTTTAGGGTTACCATAATGAGTATATATAGTAAATAATAGGGTTTCCCCAATATAGTAACTTAATTTAAGTTCCTTAACAGCAACCCAGTTTGTTGGGCTGCTGTTAGTGAAGGTAAACTAAGATACTCTAATGGGGGTATATAGGGTCTCCGGCTTAAGTTACCGTAATAAGGGGCATGTACTACAAAAGAGTGCTTCTTTGTTATAGCAACTTACTTTAAGTTTCTTAGCAGCAACCCAATTTTAAGGGCTCCAGGGGTCTACAAGAAAAACATGGGCATGAATATTGATACAAATATAGTTACATATATATACTACGTTGGTCTCCATGCAGAGGCATATATGAAGGTCGAGATGTTCAAGCAAGCTCATGATGTTTTTGCAGCTTTGGTCATTATAGCTGGAATATCTTTACTGTACTCCCCGAACTCAAACACTCTGAAGCCTAAACCTTATGCCTCATATCTACCCTGGAACCCTCCCAAAAATGAAGATCAACTGTTCTTGCAAGAGGTTATAACAAGAAAATTAGGAGGACCCCCCACCCTGTAATCGCGGTATAATAGGAATATAAGAGGACCCTAATAAAATACCTATAACCCCCTATAGTCACTATTACTGGGTGGGGAGTCCACCTAACAAGCAAAGTTCATCAGCAGTGTGTCCAGACATCCCCAGCTTGCTATCCTCCCGCGAAGCGAGAAGTCAAGACTGAGATTTCCTTTGCAATGGCCAGTATGCCTGATTTTGGGTTTAGGGTTTAGGGTTTAGGCCTGATTTTGGCAGTGCCAAAGTGAGGACTACTTTGATTTCAGACTGCCCCAAAGCGTATACTGTGCACGATGATTTTCTGCAAAAAAAACCTACCCCCTATACCCTAAACCCCCCTAAAACCTAAATAAACCCCTTACACCCTGAACCCTAATTTGGGAACGGCTTTTGCCCTGAAACCCCACATTGTTACCTTCTGCATCCTACGCACCGGGGCTTTGGGCACATCATCATCCTAGCTGAAGGACGAAGGTTTAGGGCATCGGGTCTAGGGCTTAGGTTCTGGGGCTTAGGTTCTGGGGTTTAGGGGTCTAGGGTTTAGGGTTTAGGATTTCGGGTCTAGGGTTTAGGGTCTAGGGTTTAGGGCCTAGGGTCTAG
>CAJNIZ010000406.1:0-24179 GCA_905231905.1 Symbiodinium pilosum | reverse complement strand
GTTTAAGGGTTTTGGGGGTTTTAGGGTTTAGGGTTTAAGGGTTTGGGGTTTGGGGTTTAGGGTTTGGGGTTTAGGGTTCTGTCAAGCAACGTCGAGGCGTCCTCCATCTCTCTCCTTGGCACAAGCTCAAGCAAGATCTCCAGTATCAACAGTACATAGTCCCCCTCAAGTAGATAGAATATGGGCTATATATCTTGATCTGATTATAATATACCCAAAGCCGTGTTCGATCTACCTAAGGGGGATTACACACATCCATTCATGGTTCCCAGGTTCCATAACAGTCATACGTGTTCAGGAGCTGCGTGTAGTGTTAGCGGAAGGGTGGAACCCGCAAGGCTGCACATAGATGAATGGAATTTGACTGTCCGGGACTGAAAAAGCTGAGGGTCAGGCCTTCGACGAAGACTATATCAGCTACTGTCCATATTAGTGGACCCAAGGCACTAAGGAACCATTCAGGGTGGACATAGTAGTCTTTCTTATAGTCTAGTGCAGTCTCTAGAAGATTCCGTAATTGAGAAATATTGACTGTAGCCCATACAACCCTTCCTGTAAACCACTACATAATCCCACTTTCCATTTCATTGTCCAGGTTTTTGTTCCAATTGCTTCTCCCATTTTTTTTGGGTACTACCCGAAACCCTAACACCGTGGATCCTACTCCCTAAACCCTATCATAAATCATCTGATAGGATCCCTAAACCACCAAATCCTAAACCCATACCTGCGAACCCACCCTCCAACCGTACGCACTAACCTTCAACCCGGAGACCTGCAGTTTACTGGGTTGCTATGAAGGGCGTAAGTTTACTTTCTATAGCAAGGAAACCCTGTTATGTACTAGGTACCCATATTATGGTTACTCAGTTCAAGTTCCTTAAAAAGCAACCCTAAGCCCTAAACCCTTAGAATCTCCATGCTGCAGTGACCAGGCCCCGAACTGAGGTAGCCAGGTTAGGATTCCACTCACCATACGCGGTTTAAGGTTTAGGGTTTAGGGTTTAGGGTTTAACCTGCCAATTTTATGGTCCCTTCGAGGGGGGTATTTGGGATTTGGGATATGTAGGCTTCAGGCTTCAGGGGCCTGAATATTTACCAATTTATAGTGATTAATGCAGAATCAAACAGAAAAGAACGTGGAACATCAAATGAAGTTGCATTTCAAATCAGGGTTCGTAGGATTGTTATATAGGAGCCCAACCAACTACCAATATCATGTTCCTAGATTTCATGTTAAACCAGGGTATCGGGTACTTCAAATATACCTCGACTTGATGTTGGTGTTTTCCTGGCCTCTACACGAGGTACCTCCATACTGGTATCTCAGTTGGGGCATGGGGAATATTCGGGAAGTGAAGGGATTACGTTGCGATTCAAAGTCCCGTAACTCAAACACCCTAAACCCGAAATAGTAGTTGCTATTTTCTTTTCCGTTATCCCAGTATAACCCCAATACGACCCCCCCATATACCCCTATAATGTGATTGTTTGGCCAAATGCCATAGTCAGTGTATGGTCATGCGATGGCTAGGGTTTAGGGTTTAAGGTTTAGGGTTTTTAGCTTTCGGTGGGAGGAGCATAACTCGGGGATTATCTGCAGCTTCTCTTAGACTCACCCAAACCCTAAACCCCAACCCTAAACCCTATAAACCCAATATTCTCCAAAACCTCCTACCCTTGGCCACCTGCAATAATTCACACCCAAGCCTTAAGCCCTTGATCGTGTTGGTACTGTAGGTTTCCGAGCTGCATGCACGTCAAAAAATGTCAGTCGGTGTTTCTTTAGGGCGTAGCGCTAGGACTTAACATAGACCCCTGTGTTTCAAACCCCATCCTTTTAAGGGTCCTATACTATTAGGATCGGTATTTTCATCCCTATTCAGTGCACAACGGGTTTCTTAATCAGGGGTCTACACTAGGATTTAGGGTGACTTTCAAAGAATTCAGAACAACCATGCCCCACAAAACGCTAATCAGGGTTTAGGGCTTGGGGCTCTGAGTCATTGATCCGTTTGGAGGTTTGGGTATCACTAAGTCCCAAGCCCTAAAACTCAGCTGCAGCAACACTCCTACCCGGGAAGGAGGCCCCTTCCAACACAAAGGACACCCAGGGCTCTCGTGCTAGCAGCGAGCACATACACCTAGATCTCAAACCCTAGACCCTTCATACTCCCTAAATAATAGCTTCCATTTTTCATTATCCCTGTGTAACCCCATTATATCATATAGTAGTTTCCATGTTCTTTTCCACAATCCCCATATAAACCCTATATATTCCCTCTTCTTCCTCGGATGGTTGAAAGCGATCCCCACTGCCGAGCCCAAAACTCTCTGTGTTTCGGGAAATCTTACAGGCCGTCTTTTGAGCAAAGACCTATGCTGGAGACTGTCTGAGAGCCGGAGAGGCGCTTGGACAGGATGTAGTTCCAAGTGATCACTTCCATAACCTGGATGGGGTTTAGGGTTTAGGGTTTGGGGTTTAGGGTTTGGGGCTTGGGGTTTAGGGTTTGGGGTTTAGGGTTTCCAGTGTGTGATAAACCAATTTTGGAATGTACTAGGGGCACCAGCCACCTAAAGTAATGAGATGTTTCTTGAAACTCCAACGTTCAAAATGTATGACAACCACTGGGTCCTTATGTTGGTTATGGTGATTCGATGTAGGGTTTCGGCTGCTTATGGTTGAAGTGATAATGGGGTTATAGTAGGGATCCTAATATTCAGGGTTTAGGGTTTAGGGATTATAGTAGAGATCCTAATATTCAGGGTTTAGGGCTTAAGGTTAGGGATTATAATCGGGATCGTAATATTCAGGGTTTAGGTTGTTGGGATTATAATATGGATCCTAATATTCAGGGCCTAGGGCTTAGGGATTAGTATAGGGATCCTCGTATTCAGGCCCTTTCAAGGAGGGGGTTTACAAGTCATGGGTGTACATTAATCCCCTCCCCCTAATAATAAACCCCCCCACACCCCTAATAATAAATACGCCCCAAATATGGTATACTATGATATATTGGGAATATTCATTATTAGGGGGGTGGGGGGTTTATTATTAGGGGGGTGGGAATTAGGCCAAGGGGCCGCCCAGTTGGACTTCTCATCCGGTATGTTCCCGGTGTTGATCACGAGGTCCTGATCCACGAAACCTGAGATCAGCATTTCGGTTAGGGTTTTAAAGTTCTAGGGTTTTAGTATTTTAGGGCTCAGTTTTAGACCCTAAGCCCTACACTGGCTGCATGTTTGAAATAAAATGGCTGCAACGATACCTAGAACCCCCGTGTAGATCCTTGTTAAGAGGACACAAACCTTCAAAGGGCCTCACTTTCAGGGTCCATGTTCGTTCAGGTGAAAATAACTACATTGTGCCCCTATGGCAATTTCCATCGATGGGGACGCGCCAATGTAGACTAGTCGGGACCCCAAGACCCTAAACCCCAATCCCTAATTCCCTGCATAATCCCAAACTGCAGAGCAGGTGCTGTCTGTCTTCGCCGTGCCAACGTTCTGGCCTCAGCGGACAGCTCAAAAATCGGGAATAGTTTGGGTTTAGGGTTGAGGGTTTGGGTTACCCTCCCCACTAATAGTGGTATACTAGGAATATATAAGGGCCGTAACATAATTACCATTACCTCTTGTGGTCACTGATAGTGGGTGGGGGCCCAGCCTAAGGAATAGTGTAGGATCACAACAATGCATCTTAAACACGGCACTAGTACCAATAATCTATAAAAGTAAACCCTTGACATCCAAGTAGCCCCAATAATGTACTAGTTACAGACTTCAGGGCCCAAAGTAATTCTTATTTATAGACGTAGAGGCCCGGTGAAACAATGACAGTAGATATCATAATATCAATAATCGATACCCGAACATCCTAAATCTAAAGCCCTAAACCAATACCTAAACACCAAAAGTATGTAAAATAATAGCCCTAAACTATAATAATAGCCATAAAGGCCATTATTTTACATACTTTTGGGGTCCAGGTACTCGTTACCTGTTGCATGCGGAAGGAGTTCGGGGCGCCAAGTTCAAACCAAAACAGAGCAGCAAGTACCACAAGAGCCCAAAACGCCCCCCCAAAAGCCAAGAGGGCGAGTATTCTAGAGTTTAGGGTTGAGGGTTCAGGTAGGTGCAGATATGCTGTTGCTGCTTGACATTGCGTCCCCGGTAGCCCCTCTGCCTGAACCAGAAATCCTTAATGCATTCCGCCGAAGCTAAACCTCACACAAAGACCCCTGAATCAGTGTTTCCAGAAACTAGGAGCCCCTTCAAGAGTTGCTATAAGGACTATAGTACTGTTGAGCCTAACCCCTAGCAGCCAGACCCCAAACGCGGAGGCTATACCCAAGCCAACAAAACCCAAACCCTGAAACCTTAACCCTAATGCCTAATTTAAGACATAATAAAGCCACCAAACCCTCTTAAAGCCGCGGGGCCGTCCACAAGCACGTAGTCGGCACCTGGTGACGCACAAACAGTTGTCCACCTGAGCTACAGTCAATGTTACCCAGATTGTTCATGGACATGGGCTCCTGGTTAGGGACTATAACTGGGACTACACTAAACTATTTTCCTTGGTTGCAACCCCTATAGACAACTTATATACCTAACCTCTATAATCCCCAGTACAATCAGTATCTCAGAGCTGCCAGGGGATATTCCCTAAACCCTAAACCCTAAACCCAAAGCCCAAGGACTCCTGCATAGTCACCTTTTGGTTTTGCGCTGTTTTTTTTGGGAACCCCGCCTTAAACTCTAATGCATCTTCAATGCCAACATGGAGCCTGAAAACGGGCCCTCTGAAGACCAGTCCATGAAAAATGTTAGAAAGGAAACAACATTTTCTTCCATGTCAGCTCTGATGAGGATAGGCGCCTCAGCAAATGAATAGAGATGTAAGTTTCCAGCAGCCGCTTGGCCGTGAGCTGTAGTTCAATTTCTGGATATCGTGACTACCGAAACCGCAAGGCAAATTGAATACCACCCTGTTCATTCCCTTTTTCTTGTGGCCCTAGTTATGATCCCTCCACCCCTCTACTTTTATATCTTGCCTATTACAGAATGGTACTCGATCCTGCTTGCTCCCTGCAAACGGGGTCTGTCAGGAAATGGGATGGCCTTGGGAATTCTAAGCACTGTACCTTATACCCTAAGCCGCTAGGATTGAGTAGAGAACAATGTGAGAAGCTCCACAACATCTTTACGCAACAAGCTTCTGAGACGTTTCAAACATCTTCTGGCTAGAAGACATCCTAAACCTAAAACCCTAAAACCCAAACCCCTAAACCCTAAACCTGCCAACACCCCTAAACCCTAAACCCAAAACCGCTAAACCCCAAACCCATATTCTAGGTGACTTTAGGTTGATGCTAATAATCCTTCATGGCCCCACGTACCAGAAACCTGGGGCATTATGCTATTACTACCCAAGGGCTCCCAGCAGTTCCTTTTTGGGCTTGCTATGTTTATTGGTTGAGTGTTTAGGGGCCATAATATTATGCCCAAAAAGGAACTACATAGGAGGGTCTGGGTAATTTTTACTGTATGCAGAAACATGCCTTCCCACTAAGCCTGACAAAGAGCATGAAGCCTTCAATCACAGACCCCACTGAATCAGATAATGGCTACGGTTTAGGGTTTAGGGTTGAGGGTTTAGGGTTTCCTCGGGGAAGCAAGGGGAGTATGCGCTTGTTCAGCGTGTTTTTGGGTTGCTGTTGGGGAACTTATATTGATTGACCAAAACAAGGAAAGCCTACAAAGTACTGTATACTCATGCTATGATAACTCAATTTAAGCTTTTAACAGCCACCCACAAGAACCTAAGCCCTCAACCCTGAACCCTGTTGTACGATAATTGGCCCCCCTATAGTCTCTTATTTAGGGTTTAGGGTTGTCAATTTGGATTAGGGCTTACTAAGCCACCCAGTTTCTCGATGTCGGGGCCAGCCCTAAACCATACACCCTAAACCTAAATCCTAAATTTGAAATACCGGACCAGACCCTGGAAGCGAAATGAAAGCGTTTAGGGTTTAGGGCTAAGGGTCCCTGAGCTCAAGAATTGGACCCCCTTTGAAAGGGATTGTAGCGGTATATAGGGATGTATCAGGTTTAGGGGTTAGGGGGCGTAGGCCTCGGGCAATTGTAATATAGCGAGCAAGTATCTGATTATTGGGTCCTTGGACCCTTACGCTAGGCGGCCCAAGACATTACTGACATATTTGTGGTTTTAGATTCCTTGTATTCTGGTATCGAGTGCCTCAAACAGACTCAAAATCATATCGGTGATTGTTTAGCACCTTTTGAAAAATGTTTCTGTAGATTAAGAACCCATAGCTAAGAATAGGTTCACAGCTGCTTATTTTGGTTCGTTTCAGTTCCAACGGCTTCATTCAGACCTCTTCAAATCTCAGCTGCCTCGTGCTCTTCTTGCGCTTGGCCTCTCCAGTCTGAAAGCCTTGGTGCTGCTTATCGAATAGGGTCCCTGGTGTATGTGGCGTTTCAATTTGGGTTTATGTTGGGTGCTGCCGCCACCCTCCAATTAATAGGGGCAATATCAAGAGCTATACGTCTATGTTTATACTATAAATACTATCCAACTCCTACAGAGTGATATGCAGGGCTTCGGCTTGGGTTAACGCATTAGGCTGGTTTGGATTTAGGGCCCAGAATTCGAGGATTTCAGCTCAGGGCTTAAGGGGCTTGGGTTTCGGATTTAGGGCTTGGGGTTTACGGTCTTTCGTCATACGTCTTGGATCGTAATTACTTGGAAGGTCCATGGTTTCTTACTTGGGAAGCAATCTTTGACCGTTTCCCTACACCCTAAACCCTCAGGGAACCCAGCGTAGCGCACGCATTCTTACAACGACACAATGAAGGTACCAAGCGCAAATCTCACCCAGGCAGGTTGATTAAAGTTCTTTCCTTTCGCTAGATATACCCTAATATCAACCCCCCCACTCACCCTAATCTTAAATACTCCTAATATACTATAATATGCCACAATAGAGAACACTTAGATTTTAATCAAGGGGGTGGGGGTTTCAATTTAGGGCGAGGGGATCCGTGGCTAGATCAAACCAAAGGGGCAAGAACCAACGGAACCGCAAGAATGAGAAGTGAACCCTCGTTGGTGGACACTGAGGCCTTACTGCAGGATAGAAGCAGCAAACTCCAATCCGCAGACCCTGGACACCCCGTGGGAAGTTCCAAAAATTATGGGTCCCTTGTGGTTAAAGGTTATGCTAAGGCACCTAATCTTTGGGGGTACCAAAATGGAACCCTAGTTTTGGGAACTACCCTCATGCGGCTCAGAGCAAAGCATAGTACCAGGCGCAACGAGCAGAATTTTGATCAAGTCACTCTCACCTTGTACCAGACCAAGTGCCCCCCCAGCCACAGCCACACACACGCATAGAGCATGACAGAAACAAACTGAAACATCACACGAAGAATGTTGAGTGTGGGGGTCAATCCTGTCTGCGCTCCATTAGCAGATGTTGGCGCAAGAAAATAAAAGTTTAGGGTTTATAGTCCCCCTTAAGTAGATAGAATATTAGGGTTATATTGGGTCTATATTGGGATAATGGAAAAGAAAATGGAATCTACTATTGATAGTATATCGAGCCATGCTTCTTCACCAACACTCAGAAACGTGCACGCTGTGCATGGTCATCTTTGTATGGAGGCGCGCAGCATTGCTACTGCCAGGCTGTTGCTACACTGTTAGAAACTCAAGAAAATCATCTTGTTTATGTTGGCGAAACATGAGTACTAGGAGGAAGATATCACTATGCCAAGACTCTACTGTAGGGGCCAAGCCCAGTACCCACATTATCATGTTGAAGTCTGTTGGAGGTATCCTGTACCATCATACAAGGAATCTAGGGCCACAATACTGGCAACTATTGATACCCTGTTGTCATGCCTAAGCCCTGCCCCCGAGTCTTAGCCCACATTACCCTAAGAAGAAAAAAGGATCCTTTTACATAAGTATAAGGAATCCCACACCCGAAAAAAAATAAAGAATCCTTAAACCCTATATATCAATATCATATCCCCATATAACCCCCTGTATGCCCTTTTCAAGGATCCCTAAACCCTATATATCCCTACAATATCACTATATAACCCCTATATCCCCCTTTAAAGGATCCCTAACCTATGCAACTCCTATATCCCCCTTTAAAGGATCCCTAACCTATGTAACTCGTATATCCCCCTTTAAAGGGTCCCGAACATTGATCCAGAAGTGGGGCCCAGGCCTCCAAAGTAGACAACACCAACCCCGGTCCCGTGGTGCCCGAAGATGATATTTTGTCTGCTGCCTGGTACCGACGCGATTTCGGGTTTCGGGTTTAGGGGTTTGGGGTTTAGGGTTTAGAGGTTTTAGGTGTTTGGGGATTTAAGTTTAGGGTTTAAGGTAACTGTACAGGCCCGAAAACCCTGAACCCTAGACAAAATCACGTGGCAACCCTGTGAAAAATCTATGATTCGGATGGTTGTGGTTTGGCATTAAAGGTTTGTAGGCCCCTGAGGCTCCATCTTCGGGCGATCTACTGCTTGGTGGTCGCCTTTGACAAGTTTGACGACGAGGTTTGTAGGGCTTTAAGGGTTAGGATTTAAGGAATGTGCCTTGTTCCCATACCAAGGAATTGCGTTGTTTTGTGAGCAGAAAGACACATGCGGACTCAAGCAAATGACCCAACAATCCGTTCCCTCAGACCTTAAACCCTAAACCCTAAACCCTAACCCCCCCCCCACCCCCCACCAAATAGAGGATCTGTAACAAAGCCTTTCTGGAATCTGGATTTCGCACAATTTGCACCGCTGGTTCTGGGAGCTTCCAGACGAAGGTGGGTTCCTTTAGGGTTTGGGGTTGGATTAGGGTTTAGGGTTTAGGGTTTAGGGTTTAGGGTGAGTGCCCGCAGAAGGTCTTTATCACTTGTTGCAATGCATGGGCGTAGCTGCTCTGTAGGCAACTGACTGTAAGCCCTCCAGATATTCATTTGCCAGACCCTGCCAGTTCCAGATTTCAAGTCCATTGCCTTGTTTTCGCTGTACTGCCCACCGTTCAAAAACTTTAGGATCCTTTACGGGACCCTAAACCCTGAACCCTTTTCCCTAAACCCATAAACTTTTAAAGCTTCCACCTTGGAGGATACGCTTCGCAGCCCACACGGAGGTGTAGCGCGTCACGGCACATACCTGGCTAAAGCTTTTGCAGCTGATTGGGGTGCAGTGTTTAGGGGTTTAGGACTTAGGGGTGTAGGGGTTTAGGATTCTTGCGAGGTCTTAGGGGAAAGGATCTAGGAGGTCAGGGTTTGCGGATTGATCGAAACACTAGTGTTATCGACCATACTTATCAGAAGAGGCTATAGAAGATCATCGGCTTGTAATTTGCTTTTCTCTCAGTTTTTGCAGTTCCGTTCAGGGTTGAGGGTTTAGGCTTCCGGGCTCAAAGTTAGGGAGCGTGGACAACACTGTATACTTGCACGGAGAGAGAGAGAGAGAGAGAGAGAGAGAGAGAGAGAGTGAGAGAGAGGGTATAGGAGCCATTCACCGTGGAGAACCAAACGGACAGGCATATGGGACATGAAACGGAAACATAGGGTTACGAAGCATATTAGGGGCTGCAAATTAAGTTGCCATGTTAAGCCCTGCGGGTTTTTCGAAACATGTGGGGCTCAGAGCTCATCCCACTATAATCTGGGTTGCTGTTAAGGAACTTAAATTTACTATATTGGGGAAACCCCATTATTTACTATATATACCCATTATGGTACCTCAATTTAAGTTCCTTAACAGCAACCCAGTAATCCTCACTAATACCACGACCAAAACGGGCTCCCTTGCTTTATAGGAAAGTCTCAAGACACAAGAAGCTAGATATCAAGAAGTGTTTTGATGGATCATTCCCCAGGCTACAAAGCCGCAAAGGTCTGTTTGAAGACGGACACGAGTTTAGGTGGACCTAGGGTTTAGGGTTTAGGGTTTAGGGTAATAGTGTTATAATACGAATAAGAGGAGCCTACTATTATCACTATTATTCCATTTAGTCACTATGACAGTGTGGGGAGGCCACCCAAGGTATGTCGTAAATAACACTTATGCCAAGTCAGGTATAACCCATATGAGCTATAGTCCAAACTCCTAGTATCCCCCTTGATAAGCCTAATCAGACTCCCTGTATAATCCCCTATATAACCCCCCTCAAGGAGGATAGACTACAGCTCATATAAACCAAGTCTCAATTTGATTTTCCATGTTCTTGCACATTACAACAATCCTCAAGCCGAAGCAGCTCTAAACCCTCAAGCTGACACTGGAACTGTAAGCCCTAAACCCGAAATCCCTACACACTAAAACCGCAAAACCCTAGAACGAAAACCCTAAACCCGAAAGCCCCCAAACCCGAAAAACCTAAACTCTAAATCCTCAGCCCTGACGTCGAGGTTCGGTGTAATGGTCTTTGAGCACGCCCGGGAAGCTGAAAGTATCCGAAGTTGAGCCTCGTGTCCAGATAGGGCTTATAGTTTAGGGTTTGGGGTTTAGGATTTACTTAAGGGCCCCTTAATAAGGCTAATATTGACTGTAATTAGCTTAGGTTTAGGGGATTTTGGGTTCAGGGGGTGTAGGGTTTAGGGGATTTAGGTTTGGGGTTAGGGTCTGGGGTTTAGGGTAGTGCCTAAACCCAAGAGGGCTCGTATGAGCTGCAGTCAATATTTTCTACATAGTTTAATGGACATGGGCTCCTTATCAGGGGCTCTGTCAGGGATTATACTAAGACAAGAGAGACACCTATGTCCACCCTTAAGGGCCCCTTACTACCGTTAAGATTGACGGTAATTAGCTTATATGGCCAGTGCAACCCAGACCAGAAGTGGCTTGCATTTAGGTAGCTGTGGGGTTTAGGGTTTAGGGCCTGGCAGGTCTTGAATAAGGAGGATTTACAAAGTCCAACCCTGAAACAAAAAAAGGAAAGAGCGCACGGGTCAGTTATATCCCATGTTGCAGAGGGAAGCTTGGGAGTCTTCACGTAGGCTGACCCTAAACATTGAACCCTATACCATAAAGCCTGATTCCGAGACCCTAAACTCTGAGACCTGAACCATAAACCCTGAACCCTAAGCCCCGAACCCTACACCCTAAACCCTGAACCCAAAACTCTAGAGCCGCAAACTGAAAACGTGCTTGCACACATGCAAAAAAAGGAGTTGCCGGCGGCGGACTCAACTTATAGCTCCCCTACTTAACTAGATAATAGGGTTTAGGGTGTAGTCCCCCTTACTGGAATACTCAATGCGGACTGTATCTTGTTTTTCATGGGTCCTTCTACCGCCCGCTAGGTTCGAATGGACGCTGCACTGCGCTCCGGTTTTAGGCTTCCATTTTCGGGTTTCCCGCTTAGAGCTTCGAGGTTTCCTAAGACAGCCACTACCCTTGTGCACGGGGGGCATTATGGGGGTGATTTAAGGATATATAGGGTTTGCTTCTGGCGATCAAGAATCGAATGGAAAATCAGACGGAAATGAGATGAACGCTGATTTTGACTCATTTCAGCTTCTGCGGGAAAATTAATGATCTTGTCATGGACGGCTGTAAAGCAGCACTTGATGTTTTGAACTACTCCCCTCCCCTCATCCAAAAAGGAACTCGCCGTAATATTAGGTAATCCAAATAATTTGATCCTATACCGCAATGAGAATATCTAGAGGGGCAGGAAGTTGTATTTATACTTGGCGACTTGGTGTACTTGGACCGCTGTGGCTGGCTGATACATACTTCTTCCAAAGCCAAACGCGAGACCATCTTCTATGTGAACTACAGCCAATTCTCCAGAAAAGTAATGGACATGGGTTCCTATTAGGAATATAAGGGGCTATACTAAACTACAGAAAGGACTCCTATGTCCAAGGTTAACGGTCCGCTAATAAGGCTAGTAGTGGCAGTAGCTCATGTAAGCCATCATTGGGGGTAAGTTCGGGCAGCGTCTTTTTAATCTTTGATGGAAAAGAACCTGGAAATTACAATGCTGGGGTTACATAGGATTCAGGACTTAGGGTTGAGTTTAAAAAAATGGAAAAATGGAAGCTACTAGAATATCTGCTTCACCCTAAGCCCTATACTGAATTGAACGCTCATGGCCTATGTGGGGTGACAACTAGGCCCGCCCTACGGTTTAATCAGACTTTACTTACCTTCGGATAGCTAGAAATGAAGGAATGGATGCGTATAGTAGTCCCTATACATATCCGATTATAGTAGTTTCCATTTTCTTTTCCATTCCTTCTAAACCCTAAACCCTAAATCCTGAATCCCAAGAGCCCTAAACCCTATGTAACCCCAGCATTGTAATATCCATGTTCTTTTCCATTCCGTCATTCCCAGCCAACCAAAACCCAGTTTAGTGGCATTCCATCCAATCATCCTCGCAGACTCTAAGGCCCGGCGCACGGTTTTGGGTTCAGGGGTTTAGGGATTAGGGGTGTAGGGTTGGAGTTTATAGAGGCTTTGCAACCGCCCATGTGTCCCCAAAGGGTTGAAAAACGTCTACAACACTACTGTGGGGGTCTAAATGATTCCCAACGTCGTATTGAGGTGTTTTTTGAAGTGCCCTATACTTATACCACAAATCTACAAGAAATCCAGGCCAATGATGTAGATAATTCTCCCGGTAAGCCCCAGCTCGTTTTCGGTTTTCCACGTAACTGGCATTGAGCAATATATCTATCTATCTACCTATCTATCTATATATATATACATATATGTATATAAAGCAATTCTTCTTAGGCCACTCAACCCTACACCCTACACATTCCTTAAAACGCCCACTGGGAAAACCTTCATGCATGGCTTCAGTTCTGCCGGCTGGGCCTTGGATGTACTTGACAGCGGCCTTTGCTCCATAGCCCCGTGCGGTGTAGGCTCGTACCTTAGTCAGACTTTGGGGCGTAGGGCCCTAAACCCTAAACCTTAAATGGGTTTAGGGTTTAGGGTGAAATAACAATGCGTGGCGGACATAGGGCTCTTGAGAAAACCTCAATTTTTTCAGATATGTGGTGGTTTCCATGGATAAGGGGAAGACCCCACAATAATCTAGTCCTCTATCTAGGGATCCCCAAAACGGTGACCCTGATCTTGGGAAACCCCCATATACCCAACACGACGCCCTAAGCCCCAAACCGTAGACCCTGAACTATAAGGATACGCGCGCATAGGGCGCCCTGTTGTTTTCACACGTAACACTGGCACAAAACCTGGGTGTTAGCGCGATTTGGAGGAAAAGCATGGTAGTTGGACACCCAGGAAACTATTGCATTGAAGAGAAGGTTCCACTCTTTGTGACTCTGTGTTTCGGTTTCTGGGATTGAGTGTGTTAGCCCGGAAGCCGCAACCCGCAATTCGTAGAGAAACAAAAACGCTGCAAACACCAGTGTTTTGGTCGCCAAAAGCATGGACGCTTGTGACAGCTTTCCTTGTTCCACTTGTGCAGTATGTTGCACAACGGCGCAAAAACATTGCAAATACCAGAGTCTTGGGCATGGTCGCGGAAGGCATGGACGCTTGTGACAACGTATCTTGTTCCACATCCTTACGCGGTGTGTTGTACAAAGACTCACAAACACTGTAAACAGTGTTTTGGGCATGGACACCATATGAACGACTTTCATATTGCGTCCACCCCACGCCCCCTAGCCGAACAACACCTGAAAACCTTCAAAAAGGCTTAAACAACCGACAAAAAAAATGCACCATGTAACAGGGCGCCGTATGCGCCCGTAACCAACTGTAAGCCCTAAACCTTGACCAACCTCTACTTTCGGGAAACCCTCCAATCTCTGAAGACTCATAGCTCAGCATACTACCAGCCTGTGCCAGATTAGTTCGTATTGCTCATGTACGCTGCTGCGGTTTAGAGTTTAAGGTTTTAGGACTTTAGGGTTTCAGTGTTTTAGGGTTGAGGGTTTTAGGGTTTAGAGTTTTAGGGTTTAGGTTTCACGGTCGTAGGCTTCAGGGTGTCGGTTTCGGGGTTTTAGGCTTTAGGATTGTTAAAGGGTCCTTAAACCCTAAACCTCAAGCCCTGAACCCTAAACCCCAACGGCTAACCCCGATACCATGGCCTCCTGAACCACAACATCAGGGTTTAGGGTTTTAGGGGTTTAGGGGTTTAGGCTTTTAGGGTACCGAGCCCTGAAGTCTGAGCCCTAACTTGCTGAGGGTTGCTAGAGAATAGGAAAATGTGTAAACAAGGAATAGTAACCATAGTAGTAACAACAACAACAACAATAATAATCATAATAACGATAACAATACTAATGTATGTATATATATATATGTGTAAGGTTTAGGGTTTAGGGTTGGTAGGGGGTAGGCTTGGCAGGGAGTAAGGGAAGATATGATATAGGGATTCTATAGGGATTGTATCCCCCTGTTCCCGTACTGACCACCAAGTATGTAATGTGGAAGCTTCCATGTCTTCTCCATGCTACCATTCCATAGTTGCTTTAGGGTTTAGGTTGGATACTGCCCCCACCCAGTAGCAGTTTATATTAGGGGTCCTATTAAGGGCTATATATAGCCATATTATACTTATTATCCAACTGTTACTCAGGGGGGGCAGTATCCAAGGTTTAGGGTTTAGGGTTACAACCCCAAACCTACATGAGCTGTAGTCTAAACTTCTGGTATTCCCCTCAGTAAACACTAAACAGCTCTTCAATAGAATTCCCGACATACCCATCCTTTAGGAAGTTTAGACGACAGCTTATTTCAAAAGCCCTCAACCCTACAAACCAGAACCTCAAACCCCTAGACCCTATGCCCTACAACCCCGAACCCTGAAACCCTGAACCCCCAACCCCAACCTTTACGACCCAAAATCCTAAAACCCTAAAACCCTAGAAGCCTAAAACCCCCATACCCTATATAAACCCTACACCCAAATCCACCTAAACCCATCCCCAATTTCAAAAGCAGCAGTCGAAGATGCGCCATGACGTCGACTGCCCACAGTGGCACTGAAGCCGCCCACACCTGAAGAGCAGTGGGATTAGGGTTTAGGGTTTGGGATTTAGGGTTTAGGGTTTGGGATTAGGGTTTAGGGTTTGGGATTTAGGGTTTAGGGTTAGGGCCTGGGGGATGTAGGAGTCCATGTGGTAGACTTAGGATGTAGGATTTCGGGTTCAGGATTTGCGGTGTTTGGGCCGTGCCGGCTATGATTTGGATTTGGGATTCAGGGTTACCAGACGTGGTATGTTGGGATCTTCGAGGGTAGGGTGATTTAGGATGCCGGCTGAAGGACTCGAGTTCAATATACAAACGCTCTATATATGCCCATCTTTAGCGGCACATGTATGTATATGTATATATAATATATACACCTGTATGCCCCTATCTAACCCTATCTCTCCCCATGAAAGGCGTCGGGTCTAGGCTCTGGATGCATGTGAGTGCGCGGTCTGAGGTGGAAGGTTGCAGAAAAATCACCTTTTGGAGCCCTGATAATGGTAGATTAAGGTTTAGGGCTTAGAGTAAGAGCCCCTTAAAGTCGAATATCATCCTAACCAATGACTGTTCAAAATGGAGGAGATCTTTAGGATATTGTTGTTGCTACTACGACTATTACTACTACGATTATTTCTATTCTGATGATTCAACAGCCGTATGTGTATATATGGAATCGACGTCAACCTGCCCCGTGCACATCATGCACCACGATTCTCAGTCCATAACCCGTGGCAGGAATAAGAACAATTGCAGGAAGATCATGTGGTGGCTTCCTTCTGCCTCTTGTGGAATCTAAGAAAGGAAGCAACAACGTGACCAACTATCTGACATAGTAGTTTCATGTTCATATGAGCCATAGTCTAAACTCCTTAAGGGACTATTTCGGTGTTAACACTAGGAGTTCAGACTGTAGCTCATCCGTATTCACATTACACTTATTATCTACGTAGCTGTTCCTGAATGGGGGCAGTCTCTCATCCCTGTGCGAGGCATCCTTGCCATGGCTAGACATATCCTTGTTCAATCCGATTCTGATGTGGCTGGTAGACGTTCGGATATGAGCTACAGCCAAGATTACCCAGATAACTGATGGACATGGGTTCTTCATTAGGGACTTCATTAGGGGCTATACTAAACTACAAGAGGACCCCTATGTCCATAGTTAAGGGTGCTTTAACACGGCTAATATTGAGTCTAGCTCATATAGCAGTCCAAGAACATGCCATGGAACCCCCAGTGACCACATAAGACCTCCATTGGCAGATATCTGGCATTTCCAAAACTGGAGCACCTCCTTTTAACATGCTAACCCTAGACCCTAAACCCTAAGGCCTGTAAGCGCCAAAAAAAGGAAATATAGAATCTTACTCTATACTGGGAACCTTGCCACGTATAAAATGCCTACAGAGCCCTTAAAAGCCGTTCACCCCAAAACCCTTAACATCTCTACCCTATACCCTAAGCCCGGTACACATTTAAACTTCTGCTTGACTGAGTTTTTGGCTGCTTCGCCAAGAAGGTCCTGCCGGCTTCAGGTTTAGGGTGGGCGTAGGGGCTTAGGGCTTAGGGTTTTAGGCGTTTCGGGCTTTAGGGTTTACAGTCCCCCTTGAGTAGATAGAATATGGGGTATATGGAGATCTTATTGTAATATACACAGAGCCATATTCTATCTACTTTAGGGAGACTATAACACCAATATATACCCTATTTTAATATAGTAGTTTCCATTATCCCTAAATAACCCAACATACCCCTAATATATTCTTAATAACCCCAATACAACCCTAATATGACCCCGATTCCGAAACGGGTGTAGGATCTTTGGAGCTTACTGTTAAAGCGGCCGCCAGTTCCAGAGTATGAGGGCTTTCCGAGTTTGGGGCACTAGGCTTATCCTGACGTGGAGTTTTAGGGTCTTGGAGTTCAGGGTTAAGAGCACTAGGGTCCTTCGATTTTAGATTAAAGGGTTTGGGGTTTGAGGGTTTGAGGCTGAGGGGTAGGTAGTAGACATAGGGTTTCATGGTGCTACCCTTCACCTGAAATCACCTGGAACCCCCCAATTAAAGAACTATCAAGACTACACCGTGCTTTAAAAAAGCTAAACAAAGGGATTAGGTAAGGATTAGGGTTTAGGGTTTACGGCTCTGTGGAATTCCATGTTTGTTTGGGAGAACTTAGACAGTACGCGCATGCATGGATGCTGAAGGACAGTTTTGTCTCTGGGTTACATGGACAGAGCCCCTTTATTGAGTACAACACTCGTGAAAGCCCTAATGGCACCTGTGCATCAGCTGACATACAAGGTGCCGCACTGTATTACCCAGAACAAGGGCCCACAGTTTTGCAAACGTTCTACATAGTGTACCACAATCGTAACAGCAACCTGCAAAGAGGAGAGCACACTTGCCTCCGAAACCCTGAACCCTAGACCCTAAAGTTTAGTGTCTAGGGTACCTGGTAGTTTTCAGGATTGCCGGCTTGTGCATCAGCCTGTTCAAGGTAGGAGTTGCATTTATGGTCTCGCTACATGGACATCCTCCGCGTCTGTATCTATACATATAAACAACTCAAAAGTAGATCAATATATACACTCAAAAGCCCTACTTCGCCTGACCGCCCGGAACCCCAAACCCCAGTTATTTTCCGCACATGATAGACCCCAAAACTTAAAACTCTAAACCACCCTAATCCCTCACCCACAAAAATCCAACATCTAATCTGCGAACCCTAAACCCTAGCACCCTCCCAACCTAAACCCTAAACCCTAGAACCGTCAACCCTAAACCCTACGCCCTCATAGGCCTGCATCTTCACTTTTGAACCAGGCCACGATTTTCTTGGCAGGGACGCTGGTCTGCGCAGCATAGGCATCTAATTGCCCAAATGAGCCATAGTCTGAACTCCTAGTATCCCCCCTAATATCCCCTATAGTAGTCCCCTATATAATCCCCTATATATCCCCCTTGAGGAGTTTAGACTATAGCTCAAATGAAGGTTCAGGATTAGGGTTTGGAGTTTAAGGTGGTTGGGAGTCGGATTGTAATAATGTTGAATCAGGAATCGGAATAGCGTTACATGCCAACTCGAAACCCCCCAAATGCTTGATGCAGCTTGCTAATGCCTTAGGGATCCAAAAAGCCCAATGTAGGTATTATCTGCAGCCTTGTGGGCCCAATGTATAGTCCCCCTTAAATAGATATAATAGGGCTTTGAACTTTGGGTATACTACAATAAGATCAACATATATAGGCCATATTCTATCTACTGAAGGGGTACTTTAGACCCTAAACCCTAGTTTCCATTTTCTTTTCCATCATCCCAATTACCTGAGGGGGACCATAGACCTTAAACCCTAAATAGGGGTTTCCATTTTCTTTTCTATTGTCCCAGTTACTTAAGGTGGACTACAGGTTTTTTTTTATAGACTTGGGGCCTGAAAGATGATGAAGCTGCACTGAGGTGGACAGACAGGTCAATTCTCAGAGACATGCAATGCTTAATGACCCTGACGTGTGTCAGCCCAGACCCTAACTACCAGGACCCTCCTTGTACCCTTCAAAGGGGGGGGTATACATGGTCCCTCTTTAGGGTGTGTAGAGGGTAGGTGGAGGGTCTAGGTAAACCCTTTGAGTAAGTACAGCTTTCAAAGCCGGCCTCTGGGGTTCCGGGTCTAGAGGCCCAGGGCACAGATTTTCTTACTTTGGGGTTTAGGGTTTAGGGCCGGGGTGTAGGGATCTTAGTACAGAGCGGTGGTCGCAGCCTGTGGGTTTCCCCCTTGAGACCGTGAATGTTGAGGAAATACAAACCTTTCTCCTCCAGCTCTCGTTTGATTCAAAGTTTGCGCTGACGACTCGAAACCCTACACCCCAAGCACTGAACCCTCGGGATTATGGTGCAGAGGGTTATGTGGAAGATTGTCAAGACTCCCCCAGAAGAATCCTGAATAGCAACCCCAATAACCCGCTTAGAATCCCTACCCTTCGTGTAATTTGGGAGCTTCGCATATTGGGAAACCCGTGTAGGATTGATCAGGCGATCAATTTGCGGAAGATTTGTTTCCAAGTGGAATGTCAGGCAGTCCTTAGGCAGCAAATCTTCATGGGCAATAGAAAAAGGACCTGGAAAGACAGAGTGGCAGAGGGACGACAATAGAACCTACTTTCAAAACTAATGACGACGCATGACAGATACCAGCAGCAATGCCTTATAGTCTTGGCACGGCTGCACCAGGAACTATCCCAAAACCTTATTCTAAGTATTCAAGCGCCTACACTACTGAATGCGCAATCCTGAAGGCAAGCCAGAAGCAGGACGTTTGGGACACATGGTTTGGCTTTGAGGTCTGCCGGGGGGGGGTTGGAGTTCCGAGTGCAAAGGCTTAAAGTTAACAGCTTAAGGGTTCAGAGCTCAAGAGCTCAGGGTTTAGGGAATCTTTGGTTTAGGGGGTTGGCGGCTAGCGGAGAAAAGCACGATATCAGCTACGGACTAAATTCAGGTTGGTGGGGACCCATAGGGGACTATATAGGGTTTTGGGGGGGGAACTATTAAGGGATATACTACAAATTTAGTCCAGGGCTCATATGGATCTGGTTGTGGCAGTGAAGGCACTTACATCGGGGAAGTTATGCTTCCTTGCTAAGCAGCTGGTACTTAGAGTGCCCAGCCTGCAGTTCGCTGTTGTACTTCCCACCGCTGACTTCGTAGCATTCACAATCATACTCAATCTTCAATACCATTCCCAAATTCAGCAAACCTAAACCCTAAACCCTTAAACCCAGTGAAGATGCTTCTGCTGTTAAAACTTCTCATTCAAAGCTAAGTCCACGACGTCCACGACCCAGAATCCTGCACCCTCAACTCTAATTACTTGTAGTCGTAACTCCAAACATGCGTAATTAGATGAACTAACTCCTTCTTGTAACATTAACCCACCCCCCTCCTGATATTGAATACTCCCCATATAATATAATCTACCACAATGGGAATATTTAATACAAAGGGGGGGGGTTAATGTTAGGGGGAAGGTATGAAGTCCGACCTGGGGAGTGTTGGCCGGGTGTTTGTTGACCGTCATCTTCCAGTCTTTGAAATGGCAACCTCGGGATTCTGAGAAGGAGCTAGGTTTAAGGTTTTGGGCTCAGGAAAGGTTTAGGGTGTAGGATTGAGATTGAAGGTTTTGGGGGTTAGGATTAAGGCTCAGGGCTTAAGGGTTTAGGATTAAGACTTAGAGTTGTAGGCTTTAGGATGCAAGCTTCAAGGCCAATGTAGACCCCTGATGAATAAACCCCATCCTTTTTTGGGCCTTAGTACTAGGATCCCTATCATCATCCCACTATCCCTAAATAACCCCTATATACCCCCTATATACTATAGTAGTTTCCATTTTCTTCTCAATTCTCCCTATTTGAATCCCCATTAAGGAGACAGGGTTTATTGATTAGGGGTCTACACCCTAAACCCTAAACCCTAAACCCTTATTAATTAGGGGTCCATGGCTTCAGGCTCAAGGTCTAACCTTCAGCAAGAGCCCTGGAACATCCTTAGGGTCACACCTGTCCGCCATGTCATTACAATTTGGACAATGCTTCAGTTTGGTAGGGTCTCGCGGATTACATGGGATCACTCTGTCTTGAAATTCTGGGTATACAGGTATACAATTATTAATGGGCCGTGGAGCGCCTTTTTGGGACATTTCTGTGCATGATCAAACGTCAAACCCTGACCCCCAACCCTCAACTCTGAAACCTCCACTCGACCCTCAACCCTGAACCTTCAACCCTAAAACCCTGAGCCTGCGCTGAACCAGTTGTAAGAATTGCTGAGACTTGTGGCATGAGCTGTCCGACTGCCTCTTTGTCTGCATTTCCAGAACCTTTCTCATTTAATCAAGGAGAACTGGCACTTCTAATCCAGTTACAACCATGTTCGGGGAGTTAGAGGGTTTATAAATGGGATAAAGGTACTGGAAAGTGGGGTTTTATCTAAAGCATGATTTTAGGTAGCATGTGATGAAACCCTCGTGTTGGCTACATAGTATTCAAGAGGATCTAGCAGATATCGCCTATGGTGATAAAAGGGTTTCCCCACATACCCTTATACGAAGTGGTAGCTATAGGTATTGCAATTCTAGCCCCATGTATAACTTGGCAAGTATCCCATATCTTGCCCCGCACAGAACTGCCAATGGCAGGCCCCACCACTCTTCATTGCTACGCATAAAACCTGCAAGTCTAAAAGACCCCTGCCTCGCTTTGAAGCTATTCAAAGCCCAGATGCCAGCACACTTGCCACCTCCATTCAAGGCCTGGGCTTCAAACTGGGTTCTACATGGCACTTAGGACCCCTATTAAGGGCCAACCCTTAATTACCCATAATAGGAATATAAGGGAATCCCAAAGGGTTAAGGGTCTAAGGTCCAAGCTAAGTCCCAAGGAGGGTTTTAATGAAGGATTTACAAGAAGGTTCCAGCATTTTTCTCCAGGGTTTCGACGCAGCTCTGTAGCAATTCCAAGCTATTCAACTTCGAAAAAGAGCCCGACTAGTTTCTTGTAGGATCATATGAGGATATATATATATATGTATATAGGGCTTAGGGGTATATAAGTTACATAGGGCTTGATATATAGGGGCCTGCAGATTCGCTTTATGATCCACCTATATCTGCAGCGTACCTGAGCTTCCTTCCCAATGCTGCAAGAGTTCAGGATTAGGGTTTATGGTATGGTTTCTCTGAAAAGGAACTTCTTGGAATTTAGTCATTCTGAACAAAGATGGCAAACCATATGAGTTTCGCAACACTTTGGCCCCCTAGGCCTGCATATGATTCTCTTGAGTTGCGGCCCAGGGAGGGCTTACGATTTTCTAACAAAATTCCGCAAGGAACTCTGCTAGCAACTCTACTTTGCTTACTTGGGCATTCGCGTACTGTTTGAAAAAGCCAAACGATTGGCACCGTCAGCAAATGAGTCACCTCACATATGGGCTTCATCCATCGAAGCCTAGGGAAGTCAGGCAACCATGGTTCTCGTGCGGGTTTGGATGCTGAGCAGAAGAAATCAGGAAACTGACAGTTTAGCATCTACTTGCCTTGAGAGCACGAGAGCAAGAACTTCCACAACAGCTTTTCAAGCCCCCAAGTGCGGGAGACCACGCCATCAAGGTTGCTGCAAAACAATTCGAAGGCCGAAAAGTAGGTTTGGAGGCCCTGGTTGTCTCTACAGATGTACAACACGCCATACTTTGTTGCGCAACACTGCTTCGCTGTCTTCATACACATTGCACTTTGGGCTGTCGAAACGTGGTGCGAATGCGCATGCGTGGTTTTCATATTGGCTTGCATAGAAACAAGTTACTTTAAACACAACATAGCAAGAAAGAGGAGGACAGTCACAGCGTTCCCTATTCTTCTGGATCAAGCACTTTCTCGCAAAAAAAATATGTGTGGAGCGGCTCTGTCTGAGACTTGCGCGGCTCAGCAATGCCAGACAGGTTTGTTAAAAGCCTCGCTTGGAGACACCGCGCCGGCTGGTTTGCTTTGAAAAAAATGCGAGTGCTCGCAAGACACCACCCAAGCCGGATTCTTTCGTGAGGTAATGCGCTGCCAGAATGCAGCTGCGCTCATGCTTATGTTGGTAAAAGCTCCGCAAGTTGAAACGTCAGAGTTTGCATTGCCTCCTCGCTCGCAACAGCCATGCCGTCACGCTGCGAGTATTCGCTCGACAGCACGTTGTGTTCACTACTGTAGACCCATGATTAATAAACCCCCTCCTTTTAAGTGCCATAATATTACAATCCCTATTATAACCCCTATTAAGGGGATGGGGTTTATTAATCAGGGGTCTGGGTTAGTCGCTGTGCCTTTCATGTGTTCATGTGGGTTGTTCTCAGAATTATTGGCCCCTGTGGGTTATAGTTTGTATTACAGCACTTTGTATTCAGCGGTACCAAAACGGGAGCCTAATTTTGGGAACTACCCATGTGGTACCTTATGTTACTACCCCCCGACACCCCCTAAGCATCCGAAAGCTGGAAGTCAAAGAGCGCGACCGAGCAATGCTTGTTCGGAGCACACTACCGAGTGAGCGATCCCTGAACCCTTACTCTACAGGTTTAGGGTTTAGGGTTACACCTGAACCCTGAAAACCCTTAACCCTACAGTCAAACCCCTATAGATCCTCAACCCCCAATTGAACCCTAGACCTTTAGACCCTAAACTGAAACCCTTAAACCCTAAACCTTGAATTGAAGGCTTAATCCTTGGACACGAAACTCAAAATCCTTAACCCGGCCGAGGCACCACTGTAGAGGCGCCGATGCACGAGTTGGGTAAGTCGAAGTCGCCGTTGCCCCTCAAGCGATGATAGTAACAAGGATAAAAACACTGGCTATAATAAAAGAAAGAACAGGAAAACAATGACGATAAACTATAGAAATTTCCAAGCCGCGGCTGCGGCTTTTTACATAGAAAAAACGCACCCTCTGCATCGTTTAAAAGTAGGAAATCCCGGACGCGTAAGAACCGGAAGGTAGGAGCGCGATTCGCCACCTTCTTTGAGATTCTGAGATACTACCTATCTGGCAAGGCACGCACGTCGGCGCCGGCCGTAGAAACTGTGTTTCTTCGCAAGGATGCCATCGCAATAGACCTGTGCCAGGTTGGGAGACTGTAGCAAAAGCTTGTGCTGCTCATTTCGGGAGTGCAGCTTCAAACTTAAAGTGTACAATGAGGGGACTTATACTTACCCCGACCACGACAATCAGGACCTAGAGGACCCTAATTGTAGGGGTTGGGGCAACCAAACCCCCCTCATCAACGTATGCGCTTCTGCAATCGGGCCACATGGCTTTCAACCGTTACCCTGCTGGAGCACCTGATACTGGCTGGTGGTCCCTTTGATCCGTTCCCCATGTGATCGACTATTCTCCCTATATCCCGAAATGAAGATCCCTAGGATCCCTACACCTTAGGCATCCTCCTGTAGAGCGAAACCTGTTCAAGGTATGAAGGTGTGATCAGCCTCCATATAAGCCATAATGTAGGACCTCCTTTTGCCCTTTTGCCTATGGGCCCCCTATAACAGGAAGGATTCTCAACAATCCCTTTTAAATCAATCTACAGGGACCTCAGAACCGTGGGAGCTCAGGGGGGCCGTATTGAGGATCCCTAA
>CAJNIZ010000405.1:0-11175 GCA_905231905.1 Symbiodinium pilosum | reverse complement strand
TTAAGTTACTGGGAGGGGGAATGACCCAACCTAAACCCTAAACCATTCTCTAAAGCAACCCGGGGCCTGTTCTGAACGTGGTGTTTTCAATACCACCACCACCACCACCACCAAGCCCCCTCCACCCAATAAAAAGACACATTCACAAGAAAGTGCCATTGTGTATTAGCGGCAGCTGTCTTCTTGGGGGGAAGTGATTATTGTGAACCTGACTCCTGATACAAGTATCTCGAATGTTTTGGGCTCCGGCCGCTGATGCCCTACTGGGTTACTATGAAGGAGCTCGAAACCCATTACCATAACATGGGTAATAAAATGTCCTTGTAGCCAAAAAAAAAGTTGTTTGCTTTTTGAGGGCCGTTGACAGGATAAGTCATGCAGCCCCTTGTAACGCAAAGGGCGTGGATTAGGGCTCAGGTTTTAGGCGTACATTGCCCCTTATAAGCCCTGAACTCCTACGTAAGTCAATACTGGAGAACCTAAGAGAAAAAGACAATGGAAGATGAAATCAAAACTGGGATTGCGCCGGCCAGGCTAGACAGTCATACTTGGAGGGGCAGTGGAGCGGCTAAGACTGCAAAAGAAAACGCAAACTACTATGTAGTATTTAGGTTTAGGATCAGGGGTAGCCAGCAAGTATGCACACAATTTATAGCCCCTATAAGCCATATGGTAGCCCCAGCTATCCCCACTATTGACCTACTTACGAAGCCCCCCTGAGCCTTCAAGTACCGGTTCGGTTTCTAGGCAGTCACCATGTTTCCACATTATGTTTTCACAGTTAGGGTCTAGGGGTTGTCATATCCCTAAAACCCTGAACTCCAAAACTTGAACCCTAAACGCTAATTCCTAAACCTAAACCCCCAACCCAAAACCCTGAACCCTAAGCCCTAAGCTCTAATCCCTAAGCCCTACACCTTATAGCCGTGGCCTGCATCTCGCCGGTCATCGCCAGCTTGCCACCGTAGAAGAGGACCAGGGCGGTAACCGCCTAGAAGGATCTGGGTCTTCAGGGATAGAGGGTTTAGGGTATAGGGGGTTTAGGGTAGAGGGGGGGGTATAAGGGTCAGGCTAGGATTTGGGGGGTGTTAGGGTTTAAGTTGTAGAGAGTTGAAAGCTGTGAGGGCTTAAGGGTTGGGGATTTAGGATGGAGGGCTTTTGGGCTTGGGGATTTGGTGGTTCAGTCGTTCAGGGGTTAGGGTGGAGGGTTGAGGGTTTAGAGAAGCTACATCAGGTTTGCAGGGGTCCTTTCTTCGCATTCTATTGTTTGTTGCTCTTTAGGCAGACGCGGGAAACGATACAGAATATTGACGATGTGGTTGACATTACTTTGGTTGCTCCTAATTAAGCAGCTTGAACTGAGCTGCCGTACTGTAGATACATGATTACGAAAATTCGGTTTCCTACAAGCACCTTAAGTAAAGCTCCTTGACTCCCTGCATACCCCCTATATGACCCTAAACCCTAAACTCCCCAGTTTCCATTTCACTTTTGTTTTGTCGCCCCGCTTGGTCCTACCCAGTTTACCTAGCTCCATGGAAAAAGCCGTCCCCAAGTCTTAAAGCCTAACTCCCCAGATGCTGAAGCCTGAAACCTTAAACCCTCAGGGTTTAGAGTTTAGGGTCAGTACTAAACCCTAAATCGGAAACCCTAATCATACCCTCAAGCCTAAACCCTAAACCTTAACTGCTGCCTGCGGGAGCATCATGGCCGAACTAAGGTAGACAAGGTAGAAGGCAGCTCGATGATTGACGAGCTTCCTGCTCACCGTGTACTGGGTTGACGTTAAGGTTCAGGGTCTGCCTTTTCTTGGGGTTTATGGTAGCCCAATAGTGGAGAATCAAATCAACAAGAAAAAGAGAACCTCAATGGATTATGTAGAGGTTCATAGGGCTTAAGCTTTCCACAAATTAGGGATCCCTCTTGAATGGTCCCACAAACAGGAGTTATATATATGTATATGTATATGTATATATTGGGGTCTATGTCAGGGTCTCGCTAGTTAGGGAAACTAGGGAAACTGCCAATGAATATAGAGAGTATTACTGCAAAAGGAGTATGGTAATATCATTCAGGGGCCTTCGGCGGCAACCCTGTACACAGGAATGTTTGGGCTACAGTTCTTCTCAAGTAGAGTGAGTGCGCTCCAAGTTAACAAATCCAAAACGATCGGGAAATATCGTATTAGTTTCCCAGTCTTTTGCTTCCACCTAATTTTAAAATGGATGTTTGGAGTTGCCTTCATGTTGTTGATGCCTGCTGGCTCGTAAACCTGGCAAAATTAGTGGAGTGGTATGCTGTCTTGCGACCTCATTCCGTTATTCCGTTCAGTCGATATGACCTGGCAAAAATAGTGGAGTGGTATGCTGTCTTGCGCCCTCATTCCGTTCAGTCGATATGACCACACAAACAGTTCCAGGTGTCCAGGCGGATGTTTCAGTGACTTTTGCATACCCCTAGACCCGAAACCCGAAACCCTACAGGCAAATGAGCTATAGTCTAAACTCCTAGTATCCCCCTTAATGACCCCTATAATAGTCCCATATATAATCCCCTATATATCCCCCTTTAAGGAGTTTAGACTACAGCTCAAATGGCAACTTGGCTTCTGGTTGATTGTAAGCAGCCCGCCAAAATTAGATCCTGAAGCCCCATTCGCCTCTACACCCCTCAAGGTGAACGCCTACCTAGACCTCCAAAAAAAAACAGCACAATTGCCTTTAACCCCAAGATAATGTACGTGTGTGTGTGTGTGTGTAAGCAATCATCCTGCGTACTTGGGAGGTCTGGGCATACCCAACGCTCAGCAGAGTCTCCTGAAACCCTCCATGGCAAGGAAGAAACGCCCATTCTCCAGATGTTCAGCAGCAAAACTTCCTCCACAAGAGCCCCGGTTCAGGTTCAAACGGGCTGGCTCTAAGGCTTATACCGCCAGGCAGACATGGAAACCAAACTGTAAGCTTTACAGTAGTATGTAGAAACCTCCCTGGGCATATTGTTGTTTGCATCTACTTGGTGGAATAAACTTTGGAGGCCGGAAGCCAGAATCCTGCCACATATGCAAGATTTGGGGGGGGGGGGGGTGGGGGTTCCCAAAAAAAAGGGCTCTAATGTTGGGGGGATCCCTATGATAAGGACTAGAACATTGTGGGGTCCGTACTGGAGCCCCCCTGTTTGGGGAAGCTGCCATATGAGCAACATGTGGAAGCTGGCCTGAATACCTAAACCCTGAACCCTTGAATTATCAGAAGGCACCTGATGCCAACGTTTCATACACTGCGCTTTGGAAAGCATCATTGGCAGGGGCCTATATGAGGTTGGGTTGCATCTTCATTGTTTGGGGAGGGTACATGCAAACGATCCCTTTGCTAGCCAAACCTATTGTGAGGCATCGGGGACTGTTTTCTGCAGAAGCCACCATTTGGCGTGAGCGCGCTAGGATTCGCCCAATACCAAACCCCACATAATCCGCTACACTGCCTCAGGACAACATACGCTAGACCCTAAGCCCTACACACCTAAACCCCCTAACCCTAAACCCTGAACCCCCTAAATCCTGAACTCCATACCCCCTTTGTCAAAATCCGGGTAGCTGATGGTGGACATGTTCGCCAGGTTCTCATCCTTGAACATCTCAGGCATTTGAAGTTTGGGGCTTGTCAACCCTTTCGGCATGTCGTCGGCCCTTGAAGTATGAAACGTGGATCCCTTCAAGCAAACCACTGCGATTGAGGTTTATAGGGCTTAGGGTTTAGAGCTTAGGGTTTCAGAATTTGGGGCACACCATTCTAAATAGAAGGGGGCTTGTTTTCCTTATACTGGGTTGCTGCTAAGGAATTGAATTTAAGTGACTTTATTCGGGAAACCTTATTACTTACTCTATGTATATATATATATATACACGCATGTAACTTAATCTAAGTCCCTTAACAAAAGCCCAGTACATAGTAGGTGCCCGGACCAGGACCATAATCTTCACAATATCGATCAGCCCTGTACCATTGCAGTTGGGACAGGCATCTGCGACGGCGTTGGCGTCGGCCAATGCTTTCTGAGTGCGCGTGCTGAGGTCCTTCCTTAAAGGCTCTCTAAGGCTGTAGGTCAGGCTTGTTCAACCCAACACCCTAAACTGTGTAGGCCAGGGTTTAGGATATAGGGTTGAATCCTTTCGCATGCGTACTCGATTTCAAGTCTGAGTCTCGGGTGTATCGGTTGAGGTATAGGGAGCAGGGCCCAAGGACCATGACATGACGGTCATATTGGGCTTATAGTTGGGTTGTATTGGGGTTACATTGGGGCTCAAAAAGGAGGAGGATCTTGCCCAAAGTTCGCTGACATGAGACTTTGGGGTTCGGGTAGAGCTTTTAGATTTGGGAAGCCGCGGAAGCAAGGAGAAGCCGTTGAGGCTATGGAACAGAACAGAAGTGAACTGAAATCCTGAAGAGCAGGTAATTGTGGATGTTCGCGTTTCAGCAACAAGTACAGTTACTTAGGGTTTGGGCCGGGTTGATTTCAAAGTGATGCGAGCAAAATGAAGAAGGGCTAACTAGTTGGAAGCTATAGTCCCCCTCAAGTAGATAGAATATGTGGTATATGGGATCTTATTATAATTTACCCGAAGCCATATTCTATCTACTTAAGGGGAATATATCCAGGCTGCTGTGTTACGTTGGAACCACCTCCCAAGCAAAATTCTCATAGAAACTGTCGCTTTCAGACCCTAAGTGTCCAAGGACCCAACACTATAGTATTCATGGTCTTTGGGACCTAAAGCCCTATGATTTGGGTCCTTGGACCCTTAGGGAGAGTCTTTAAATGTATCTGTCTGAGCATTCGCGCTTGTTCAGGAGCCTGGTATCCCTAAAGCTTGTGAAAGAGCCCAATTTTGATTCCACCCAGCCGCATGATCTTCCCGTACTTCATTGAGATTACCACCACAGCCGGCACAGATACAAAAGCCACCAGCGTCAGTTGCGTAGTGATGGTAAACATGAAGGCCTGTGTGTCTCTGCACGTCATGGGACTGCATGGGGGGGGCGTTAGGGTTTAGGGTTTCAGGGTTCAGGGCATGTATAGCTCGATGGTTGCTGCGACTTGCACAAATAAAACTGGGTTCTGATGACCCTAAAGACTGTATACATTCGTGTAATGCTATACGGCCCCTATATAAGCCCTGAGCCAACCCAGGATCATGCTTACCACTTATAGCTACATCCAAATACTCTCCACAAGCAACGCTTGAGTGGTATTTTTTGGTGCTTGAACCCAGTCTCGCAAAAAGAATACTACTCGCTTGAGGATATAACGCAAATTTTAGGATTGAGTTTGGGCACTTTGATAACAGGCTGAAAACATATTAGGGTGTTAGGATTTAGGGTCATTAGGGTCCGGCTTTCAGATATTGGCTGGTGGTTGTTTGCCTGTGCGCCCCACTCTGAGATCTTCAAAAAGAAGGGGATTGGGGTACACCCACCCCCCAAAACTTGGACCCCATCAATTATGAGATGACTCTCATCCGGACTATACGGGTCGGGGCTACCGGCTCCTTCATTATGCCTCTAGTCCCCCTTAAGTAGATAGAATACGGGATATATGGGGATCTTATGCTAATATACCCAAAGCCATATTCTATCTACTTAAGGGGGATTATACACCCTAAACCCTAAACCCTAAATAGTAGTTTCCATTTTCTTTTCCATTATCCCTATATAACCCCAATATAACCCTAAACCCTCAACCCTAATTTTGGGAAACCCCTAAGTCTGCTAAGTCCCAAAGGGTCCATATAGCTATATAGTATATACTTGGGCCCTAAAGTAGTTATATGGGAACCCCTTTGGGCCCTAAGTATATACTATATAGCTACATGGACCCTTTGGGTTAAACCCTAAACCCAAACCCTAAACCCTAAGCCCTAAACCCTAAACCCTAAGCCCTAAACCCTAAACCCTAAACCCTAAACCCCTTTGGAAAGTCTGCCGAGAAGCCAAGGTGGTGATGATAGACACCAGCGTTCTCAGGAAGACGTTGACATTGAGATAAACTTGCTCGACCACCTGTGTAGGGTTTAGGGTTTAGGGTTTAGGGTTTAGTGTTTAGGGTTTAGGGTTTAGGGTTAGGGTAACACGACTAAACCCTAAACCCCGTGATCTGGGGTTGCGGGCATCAAGGCTCCCAGGGTTTAGGGTTCCCATAAAGCAGAAAGAACCCTTTGAACATCAGCGAGGCTAGCTATATGCCAGGAATTGCCAAAACCAATTCACAACTTGAAGCCATTTCAAATGGGCTATTGTTTAAACTCCTAGTATCCACATAATACCCCCATAGTAGTCCCATATATAACCCCCTTTAAAGAGTTGAAACTATAGCTCAAATGGGGGACCCCTAGGGGCATATGGGGATTTCTTCCTGACAATGGGGTGCCACCAGGGAGTTCCTGCAAGGAAGATATTGGTGAGAGACTTTGGTTCAGGGATCTTAGCACGAAGGGTTCAGGGTTTAGGGTTTAGGGTTTCGGGTTTAGGGGGTGCAGCTGGATGATGATCTGTCAGGACAGTCGCCAGAGTTGACATCACACCGGCTGCTACGTGGCAGGGTGTGGCCCGATATGAAAGCGGCTTCTCTAAATGCATGATTTGACCCTGAACGCTAAACCCTGAACCGCGCCGCCTGCACGTGGCAGGCCTTTGTCATGGCCTCTTGTTTCAAGCCCCTTTGATATGAAATTGTTGGCTTGCAAAGGACTTAGGAATACTGCAATATTGAACAGACATTGCTAAATGACTTCTTTCTCAACCCCTCGGAAATCGATACCCTAAACCCTAAACCCTAGGTTTGGGCTTGCTATGAAGGCGTGAAAAGAACTCAGGGACTGTCGCAAGGGCTGTTCTCGCAATGACAAACCTCAACATTACACCCTAAACATCCCTAAACCATGCTTGGAGGGTCCGGGGGAATTAGGAAGTATGTCAATAATGGAGATAATTGGGGATACCATATGGCGTCAATGGGGTTAATAAGCTACTTACGAAGTCCCCATGACCCTTCAAACTCCCCTGACCCTTCGAACTCTTCAAACTCCAAACCTCCGAACGTGTGTTACAAGCCCGATGTTTCTTCGGCTGTGGCTTTGTAACAAGGACAGACTATATGACTATCTGAGCTATGGTCTGAATTCCTGAAATAAAGGGTTATATAGGGAAGTATTGGGCTATGGAGGGGGGATACTAGGAGTTTCCTAAACCCTAAACCCTGAACCCTAAACCTATGGCTCACATCATTATGGCTTGGAACATGAGAAAGCAGCTTTCGACAGCACCTACCCAGACCCCCTAAAGGATCCAACAAATGGAAGCCCTCAAAAATGGCTTCACTACTACATTGGGGAACCTAGGATTATTAAGGGGTTCCATTTTTTGGATCCTTTAGGGGGTCTGGGTCCATGTTGCCTAAAAATCCTGCTTGCCTTGGACCCCAAACCCCAAATCCTGATGAACACTGAACCTACCAATCATGTCCAGAGCCCAGGTTGTCCAAAAACTAATCGCCCCCTTAATGGGGTTCCTGCAATGAGCTGCGTACTTTGTGCCACTAACTGAGGGAATCTCTACATTGGGAACAGCTCCCATTCTGATGTGCGGTGGCCTGAGTAGGGCACGGCCGTAAACAGGGGTGATCCATTATCGTTACAAGCGAGAACCCAGACCCCGTAAAGGATCCAAAAAATGGAACGCACCAAAAATGGCTCCATTACTACATTGGGGAACCTAGGATTATTAAGGGGTTCCATTTTTGGATCCTTTAGGGGGTCTGGGAATGTCCCAAAGTCAGCACTCACACAGCCTGAACGAAGTCGGTGCACTAAGGGCACCTCGAATTCGCCCGTTGTGCGGATACGTAATACCTAAGAGTCCTACGCATCTCCAAACCCTAGGCTACAATTTACTAAACGCGGAGCAAGTATTCAGCTCTTTGTGTAACTGGACCCTAAACCCCAAACCCGGCCCCAAACCCAAAACCGACTGCTTCAGCGCCTGTTGGCAGTCCTGGGTCATGCGCGAGGTCAACTCCCCCGTCTGCGTCGTGTCAAAGAAGCCGATCTCCTGGGGGCCGTGCTGAAGGATGCTATCATGAGTTTAGGGTTTAGGCTGTTTAGGGTTTAGGGGTTTAGGGTTTAGGGTTTGGGCTGTTTAGGGGTTCCCCACTACCCTGATCTATTCTACCACCCCTTATTTGAGGGTACTGGGGTAATGAAGGGGGAACTTAGGGGCGGGGGGATAGTATAGAGGGGGGTCGTAGGGGAACCCATTAAATGCCACCTAAATACCCCACATGTTCAATGGCTGCCACTATCAAGGGTTGAAGCTTATTCTTTTTGAAGCGCATCCGTCGCGTAGAGGCTAAAGGCTGGAATGTGTGTTGTATTTGGGAACTCTGTAGTCCCTCTTATGTATTTAGAATATAGGTAGATGGGGATCTTATTATAACATACCCAAAGCCATGTTCTATCTTTAGGGGGAGCTCTAGGTAACCCTAAGCAGTAGAGTTGGGGAGTTTCGGCATGAGAGTGGTCGAAAGCAACGCTTGTAGCATAACCCATCTTCAGCGGTGTGGCCCCCCCAACCTAAGCACCAAAAAAGCAAAGAACATATTCAGGATCGTAGAAATGGTAAGAGCAGCATTGCCAATAACACAAAGACAAGTAGTAATGATAGAAAGGTACCCGTGTTTATGGCAAAAGCAATGACACAAAGAGCATCAAGATACAAACCTCCGCCATATACCGCCCAAACCTTAACTAGTTTTAGGAATCGGGTGATAATCATGAAGAGAGTATGAATGTTGCACTAAAATTGATGATCGTATTCGGACGCCTCATGACCCTTCAAGCCGAAACCCCAAACTCTAGACCCTCAACCCAAAATTCCTGAACCCAAAACTCTAAACCCTAAACCCTTAACCCTAAAGCCACAAACCTTAGGATCCTTGGGCATGCGCCTGGCGAAGGAGCGTGGCGAAGAGGTGACAGCGCAAGCGAACACCCACGCGCCCGCCGATGACAATGAAGGTCGCCTAAGGTCTGAAGGTTTAGGGTGTAGGGTTTAGGGTTTAGGGTTTAGGATAGGGGTTTAGGGTTTAGGGTTTAGGATAGGGGCTTAGGGTTTAGGATAAGGGTTTAGGGTTTAGGATAAGGGCTTAGGGCTTTTAGGGCTTAGGATAAGGGTTTAGGGTTTAGGGTTTAGGCTTTAGGATAAGGGCCTAGGGTTAAGGGTTTAGGAGAAGGGTTTAGGGTTTAAGGTTTAGGGTTTAGGATAAGGGTTTAGGGTTTAGGGTTTGGGTTTGTAGGGTTTAGGTGCTACCTGAAGCCCCAAAAGTAAGTAACATACTCGCCCAAAACACATGAAAAAACAGAAAAGGCCATTAATCAACATATGTTGGGGTTCAAATAAGGGTTACTATACCTGAAAATCCCGAACGTTTCGAATTCCAGGTAGGGACACTTTTTGGTAGAGAATATGACAATAGGGAGAACAGGGGCCTTAATTAATCCCTGAATCCTAAACTCTTCCTCTATGAGGGCTCTACAGGGTATTGACAAATTGGAGGGGTTGGGTCAAGGATTAGGTTAGGGGTCTAGGCTAGGTGGCGTTTTACCTCGGATACTTCTGTAACAAACGGTACATGGATATCTACCAGCCCTAACCTCTAAAGTACCGCTTTCGACATACCTGCACCAGGAAGAGGATTTCAGGAAGCCGAAAAGGGTCTATGGCTTAGGGTAGCAAGGCCTCCAGTATTTGTGCTTGCGAACCTCTACGCCTACTTAGATCTCATTTACAAACTCGGGCTGTCGTCACATAGATCCCCATGCAGAGTCTTTTTACCTTATCAGTCCCCTGGCCAACTTTTGACAGTAGCTTCTTTGACTGTAGTTCCTCAACTCCTCAACGGCCCCAGCCCTTGTAATTCAAACAACCCTTAACCGTAACAACGTGGGAGTGTCCCGTACATCCCTAATAAGGTCCCCGAGGCCCGAAATCCTAATTCCTAAGCCATGAGTCATTAGCACACCAATTAAGGGCTAGGTATGTACATTACGAAACACTAGTGATATCCATGTGGAATCCATAATTAACGGTAGCTATAGAGGGACATGAATTTTGAGTATAACCCTAAACCCGGTTATAATTATAGTTTGAGAGCTTGCCCCCTGAGATTCTGGGAAACCCGCATCTAGAAAGCCAAATCACACCGCGGCAGGCGGAGAAAACAGCTGAAGCCGCGGCTGCAATGAGAAGGAGGATTACCGGGCCCCTGAGTCTCTCAGGGGTCCAAGATTGAGGCTTGATAGGGATTATAATGGGTATCCTAAAATTAGCCTAGGGGAGTGCTAAGGGTTTAGGGTTTGAGTGAAGCACCCCTGTGTTCTGAAAACGGCCAGGATTCAGAATTGATGGATTCTGCTACGGGGATTTGCGGTGTTCCTTGTAGTGTTGAGGGCTATAGGGTTCAAATGAGGTTCTGGGATTAGAGCGGCAGCTTCGGATGGAGGGACTGAGGCGGAAGATGTGCGGATTAGTTTGAGGTTTAGGGCTTCTACAATATTTACTGTGTTGACTCCAAAATTGTAGGCTTCCTGGACTACGAGGGTTTGTAAGTGGGACTAGGAGGCAGGATCAACCTTCTAGCGCCGAAAGGCCACATGGAGATTGTGGTTTCGATGGTTCCAGGCATTGCCAGGTTTGAGCATGTTGCCACTTTTTTGGATGCGCCTAGTTCAACCCCAAACCTAAACCCGAGACCCTCAACCCTGTGGAAGCACAAGATCCTCAAAACAGGGGTACCCTTCGGGAGGTGAGGAAACTATAGTGGTTCTCAGGGGGTTTCTAAGAAGCCTGGTTTAGGGTTTAGGCCCTAAGGAGCCCACTACCCCATAAAAAACGGGTGTTAAATACCAAAAGTCATTCAAATCATAATATTTGGGACCTAAAGCCCAATTACCTGGGTACATGGGCCTTTATATGAACCCTAAACCGCTATATATATATGTATATATATATATCTCTCTCTCTCTCTCTCCCCTACATAGTCCGTATTCTCCCTATATAGCTCGCCAGGATTTGGGCAGTTGAAATTTGGACCCTCTAGGTCCCAAGTACTAAACCCTAAACCCTA
>CAJNIZ010000404.1:16496-32098 GCA_905231905.1 Symbiodinium pilosum | reverse complement strand
GAAACTGACATGGCATGACCTGTCATCTTCGGTTTTACACTTATATAACCCCCATATTACCCCTATATAATCCCTATACTACCCCTATATATCCCCTATATGACCCCTATATAACCCTAAACCCAATCACCCTAAACCCAAAACCCTAAACCTCCAAACCCTAAACCCCAAACCCAAAACCCAAAACCCAATGACCCAATCTGTGATGTGAGGCTCGGACCGAGCGCCTCGGGCAACTGTTGCGGGTGGCCTGCTCCCGCGTCCCAGGCCAGTCGGGGCTTCGAAGGTGATTTTTAAGGGGATTAGGGGTTTAGGGTTTAGGGGTTTAGGGTGAAAGGGTTTAGGGTTTAGGGTTTAGGGGTTTAGGGTGAAAAGGTTTAGGGCTTTAGGGTGTAGGGTTTAGGGGTTTAGGGTTTACGGGTTTGGGGTTTAGAGTTTAGGGTTTAGGGGTTTAGAATTTAGAGTTCAGGGTCTAGGGGTTTAGGGTTCAGGGTTCTTTTCAGAGCTGGTCTTAGGGTTTAGGGTTTAAGGTTCAGGGTTCTGTTTGAGGTTGATTTTGAGATTTGAGGATTTGGGGTTCTGGGGCTTCAGGTGTAGGATCTTCGGTTCCGGCTTTAGGGTTTCAGGTTTACTGTGTAGGGTTTACGATGTGGGGCGTAGCTTTAGGGTGCAGGCCACAAGGAGTGTGGGCCCTAAGCCCTAAACCTAAACCGAGGAGTAGACGTTCTGGCTTTTCAGTTTCGCACTTCATCTACAAGATGGAAGTCGATCAAAACTGTGGTCATTTTTCGGGTCTAGAGTTACGGTACATTTTAGGGGCCGCACTCGACCTACTTTACAGGAACGGCCCTTCCCTGTAAGAAACTATGAAACCGACAGTTCTATACCCATAAGTCTTTTAAAGGGACCTAAGGGCCACTGTATATGCCATCCCCATATTCCCTTTAAAGGATATTTGGATTTTCCTAGCCACCTCCTATACTATTCCCTCTCAGGCCTAAATTTGTTTTGAATGGCCCTACATACTCCTAATTGGGGGGAAACCCTGGGGTGGCAGTATAGGGGGGGTTAGTAGCCCTAAACCCTAAATCTTGCGTGGGCCACAGTCAATATTAGGGTTACCAAGAGACCGTTAAGGGTGGACATAGTGGTCCTTCTTGTAGCTTAGTATCGTGCCTACTATATATATATATATCCTAACAGGGAACCCAATTATAGGGGAAATAGTGATTGTAGCTCACGTGGTATAGTAGTTTCCATCTCTTTACCCTAAACTCTACACCCTAAACCCTAAACCCTAAACTCTACACCCTAAACCCTAAACCCTAAACCCTAAACTCTACACCCTAAACCCTAAACTTTAACCCCGAACCCTTGAAGGGAAGGGCCTCTCTTAGAATACAGGTGATTTGGCTGAAGAGACCGAGACGAACGGCAAAGAGGAGCTGGACAGCCTCCTGTGTGGAGGCCCCCGCAGATTTTTGAGGGGTTTGGGATTGGGGCTTAGGATTGAGGGTTTAGGGATTAGGGATTAAAGGGATTCGGTTTAGAGATTGGGGTTGAGGGTTTAGGGAGTAGGATTTTGTGAGAAGGGTTTAGGGTTTTTAAAGGATATTCCCTCAATAGTGAAGAATCCAATGGAACAGGGGGTGGAAAGTAAGGGAAAACTGGGCAAAACCCTAAACCCTGAACCCTAAACCCTAAAAACTAAACCCTAAACCCTTGCATAGTAGTTTACAACTCCGAAGGGGAATTCCCTTCGAGCCTGCAGGTATACAAGCGAGACTACTTGGAGGGTCAGGGGGACTTAGTAAGTAGGTTAATAATGGGGATAATTGGGGTTACTATATGGGTTATAGGGGTTCCTAACCTACTTACTAAGTCCCCCTGACCCTCCAAGTATCCTATAAACCCTAAAACCCAGACCCTGAACAACTCAACTACCAGTGCAAGGCTTGGCCGTGGTCCCTTTGAAGGGGTTAGGGTTTAAGGTTTAGGGTTTGGGGTTTAGGGCAAAATTTTGCAGGGACCACAAGTGTATAGAGCATGGGGGTATATTTCCAGGGGTGTAACTCGAGTAGACCTCAATATGATGTTGGTACATCGGTATATCGGTACTTATTTAGATCCCTACATTGTAGGGTATAATTACGGCAAAAGGGGTATGCCAGGTTCAAGGTTCCAGAGGTTCCTGAGGCGCCCTCACGTGTGCTTTCATATTAGGACCACAAGTATCGGCCCGAATGTGGGCCCTTATCCTGGGGGTCCTGAGGCTTGCATGAATTAGGGACCTTTTTTTTGGTGTGCCATAAAAAGGATTGGAGGATTTTGAGGTGTTTATTGGGGCCCTCTACTTATGGAAACTCCTCCATTTACTTCGGACCTTGTAGAAAAAGCTGTGGGGCCCCCCAGAATCCTCCGCCCCAAAATGGCTAAGCATCCATGCCATTCCCGTCGCCTCATTCTAGAGTTGCTGCCCCCTGGATGCCTCACAGGTCAAGGTGCTGCTTCAAGCGTCATACCTGGGGTTATTCCCCCTTACAGTAACTGTTGCCACAATGGGTTACAGGAGTTATAAGAACCCCCTTAATAAGGCCCTTTTAAGGACAGTTACCGGGAGGGGGAATGACCCAAGTCATACCGCAATTCTAGGGGGTGTAGGGTGTAGGGTTTAGGGTTTGGGGTAGCTCTGCCCGCTTTGCTGATGCCAGTCCTTTCACATATCCCTTTGGTTTCATGCTGACCCAGCAGACAAGCCCAAGAGGCCAAGAAGATGCACAACATGTCTTACCGCATAAGTCACGTGTCTCGCAATGGTGGTGAATTTCACGCCAAACGCTCACGATGCTTCCCATAAGGGCACCAAAATACGGCAAGTTCTGCTGTTGGCTGTTGGTGTCAATATCCTATAACTATGTCATGTGAATTAACTGCTAAAAAACCGCGTGAAGCCCCATGCCACGCCATAGCCTCTGCAACCTGTGAACCGAACGTCGCCATATATCCTTAAATCCGCCCTACCACCGGAGCCTACATGATTGCCGCTATCATTGTGAGGTATATTTGAGGTATCCTATCGTATACTTATACTAGGAGCTTAGAACCGTAGTATTGGTAACTATGCAGGCCCCTACGGTGCAGAGGTCCTAGAAGCCCCTATGCAGCCCCAGTTTCTTTCCATTTGACTGTCCCTACACAGTCCGTAAAGCCTAGTATGTCCAGGTATACCTCTATTAGTCAAGCACCTACAACTTGGGTACTGCCCCCACTCTGTGGCAGCTGGTAGCTATAATAGCCTTTCATATGACACCTGATAGAGACTGTTACGGAGTGGGGGCAGTATCCAAACCCTAAACCTTTAACCCTAAACCCTAAAGTCTAAACCCTGAATCCTAACACCTTAAACCTTCAACGCTAAAGGCTAAACTCTAAGCCCTAAACTCTAAAGCCTACTTGAACCTCCCAGCGATTCCTCCGTCCAGGGGAGCTCGGCAACGCCTCGGTATTGCGCAGCTTCATCCCTGACCTACTAGTGTTTAAGGGGGAGTGGGGGAGGGAATATAGGTATCATTGTAGGGGTATGTACTGAGTAGTCTAAACTCCTAGTATCTCCCTTAATAATCCCTATCAGGGTCCCTTACAATGCATGGGGATGAGTCTAAACTCCTAGTATTCCCCTTAATAATCCCTATAATGGTCCCCTATATAACCCCCTTTAAGTAGCTTAGGCTTAGACTTTAGCTCATATGGGGATACTATAGGGATTATGGGGGTCCACTCCCCCAGTCCCCCTAAGGCACCAGTAAGTTGCTTCTGCTCGGTTTGAGCGGTTGAAAGTTGAGAGGTTAGGGCTTGGGGTTCAGCGCTTGGAGTTTGGGGCTCAGGGCTTAAAGCTTAGGCTAGGGTATTGGGTGTTAAGTTTCAACTTTCCAGCTTACAGCTTGAAGTACCCTGAACCCAAAACCCTAGCTTCATCCTTGATCCTGCATGCCTCGTCTGTATCTTCGATCGCAGACCCCCGCGAGGGGCGTATGTGCAACGAAGCTCATTCGCGAAGAGAGCATCACATTGTTGACCCTGCGCCTTACTGTTTGGTAATATCTGCAGGCTACCAAGCTCCAAACATCCAACTCGAACGCGCAGCCTGCATCCCAAGCCTATCATCCCCCACGAAATTATTCCTGTATCATCCCCCCCAAGAGACCCCGAAACCCCTAAACCCAAAACCGCGTCAATCCTGTTGAACTTCCCCTGTTAGACTTCCGAAGGGCTATCCACGTGGTGAAACTCCTCAAAAAAGTCTGGCACCCCCTACAGCCTAGACCTGGAAAGCCCCTGAACCCTTTCAATGCTTCAATCCTGAACCCTAAACCCTGAGCCCTGAACCTTCAACCCTAAACCCCGGACCCTAAACCCGAATCAAACCCTAAACCCGTTTCTTCAAGCCCAGGCAGTGTAATGCAGCGCCTTGGCCTGGACTGCCGCAGAGAGCCTTCTGCCCGAGCCATCATGAAGCGCAGGCGGTATAGGGTTCCAGGATTTTAAGGTTCTGGGTTCTGGATTTAGGGTTCGGCGTTCTGGATTTGGGATCAAGGATTTAGGGTTTAGGATTCAGGATTTAGGGTTCAGGGTTCAGGATCTAGGGTTCAGGGTTCAGCGTTCAGACATGAGAGTTTCTGTTGCTTAAGGGGGAGTGGGGGGACGGAATATTGGGATGACAATAGGGGTAATAGAAAAAGAACATGGAAACTACCGGAAATTCTTCGGGGTTTCAGGATGGGGAAGTCTAGTGTAGGGTCTATTATAGGCCGACTACTTTTGGCTCAGTGTGAGTTCCCTCCAGCAAACTCCATCATCCATCTGCCACTAGTTTTTGGAACATGTCGGGATCCCACCAGCGTTTGCTTGGCGAGCGGCAAACCGACTCCGGTTCATCGCAGCATTGAGGTTGTGCCCTACGTGCCGCACGAATTCTGCAAGCACCGCAAAGATCTCGGTCGAGCAGTTGCAAGTGGCTGCTTGAGTGCCCAGCCGCGTAAGGTACGGCTTTTTGGCGTGGAGGGCAGCGAGCAGGAGAAGGCCCCGAGATCTCCGTGTACACGCAGTGCGGCCACACTTTCTGCTCAGAATGTGTGGCCCAGCTCCAAGCCGGCATCTTACACATGTCGACAACATTGTGTAGCTGCCTAGCCTGCGTATTTTGGTATATGTACACACACTTTATTTACGGCGATGGATCGTCCCTCTGATCGCTCGATCGATAGATAGATGTATAGATAGATTGATACATAGATAGACAGATAGATAGACACGTACAGAGGTAGAGAGAGAGAGAGAGAGAGAGAGAGAGAAATCGATCAATCGATCGATCGATAGATGGATAGGTCGATGTAACTACACACATACCTGTGTCAACCCTGATTTTGAGAGTGGGCAGCAAAGTCTCCCCTGGCGCATTCGACCGGCCGCCGCTGGCCAAGTATACAGCTTCGTCGTTCATGCCCGGCAACTACACGACATCCCTCAGGCATGCAGACGCGCGCCGCAGTTGCCCAGAACGAGGCTGTGGACATTTGAAACAGTTATGTCATCCCAGCAGCAGGCATCCATAATGACTCGCGTGTGGGGTGGAATGTTTGGGCAGGTAAGTGATCCTACTCCTCCGTGGTTGCTGCCCGAAGCACGGCCCTTGGTGTGCCTTCGCCGGCTGAAGTCGAGTGCTGGCTCTGTTCCTGCTAGTAAGCAACTTAATCGAGGAGCCGACGACTGATATCGTCGTCATCTCGGATCTGGGTTTTTTGGGACGCGGCTATGTTGGTGTTAGCTGCATAGCCTGCACATTTTGGTATGTGCACACACACACACACCTTATTTACGGCGATGGATCGTCCCTCTGGTCGCTCGATCGATAGATAAATGTATAGATAGATTGATAGATAGATAGACAGATAGATAGACACGTAAAGAGGTAGAGAGAGTGAGAGAGAGAAATCGGGCGTTCCACATGCGTGAGGTCCTGGAAACCTCCTTTTTCTGGGAAGGCGCCAGCTCAACCTGTCGCTTCGAACCAGACATGTGTAGTCTTGACAAGCCAGGACAGCAGGTGAAGTGGAGCCGTGAAGGACACAACTTCTACGGCCTTGCCGCGGCCCTAGTTTTTTCTCTGCTGCAACGGGAGTCTGATCTTCCCACCTGACATGTGACCTCTATGTGCTGCCCAGGCTGTTCTTCTGGATGAGCGCGGCTGCCTCGTGCGTAGCGGCTCATACTTTAACGCTCCACCGGCCCCTGTTGGCACGATGCCTCGCTGGCACGAAGCCAGCAATCGTGCCAACAGGAAGTGGTGCTTGAGCTAGGCGTACAATTTGGCATCCGTAGACGTTACGGGGGCAGCTTAGGTGAAAGGTACTGGAACTACTTCATTACACGTGTATTTTTTTATACAACAAGGGAAGTGGGAAAGATGCTCAAGCACCTGGGCCGGTGCCGAATATGTGAAACGTCCCGGTTTTTTTAGTTTTTGCACTGTTGCACGCTCACAATATTACTCCTTTTTTTTGGAAGGGGCTTCCGAGACGAGGTGTGCAACATCTTTACGTATGGGTGCTTGCTCGATTCCTTAGCTCGTTGGCCTTTTTATATGCTTTCGCAGAAGCTGGTATATGTTGTTCTTCTCATGCTGCACCCCTTTTGTCTCGGAAGTTCCGACCTTCGGATCCGGCTTTTTGGGGAACTCGTCCTTTCTATTATAAGCTACAAGCACCTATACATATATACATTCAGAAGGGATGAATTCTCCAAAATGGCACAGCGGAGGCATCGATGAAGACTACTTTGGATCCACTGCTCCACCATCCCTTAAGCACTAGCCCTAAACCCTAAACCCCAAACCCCTAAACTCTAGATCCTAAACCACTTGTCACGGCACCCCTTTTGTCCGAGGATTTCTCATTAGAACTTTGAGCTAGAGCTGACTTGTTCTATGCGACCTTTTTGGGGTACGGGATTCCTTATACTTATGTAAAAAGGAAACATTTTTCTTCCTAGCTGCGGGGGGTGATCGGTACGAACCAGACCGAGCCTTTTTTTCTGCCTAGGGTAGCGTGGGCTAAGTAAAGCTGCTCATCTAGAAAGACCCCTGTACCTTGAAGTACACAAAGATATATGTACAGAGCTTGGTCCTTCACATTCCTGCAGAGCCCATTCTCCAGTGCCTGCGGCCTCTCCAGGCTGTCTCAGAGACGGCGTTCAAGGTTTAGGGTCTTGGGTTCAGGGTTTAGGGTTTAGGGTTCAGGGTTTGGGATTTAGGGTTCAGGGTTTATTTAGGGGCTTGGGTTCAGGGTTTAGGGGTTTGGGGCACTTGATGTTAAAGATATTTTGGCTTGGCCAAGAAAAGGCAAGAGAGAGGCAACATGAAAGGCCTAATGTACTTCCAGCAAGGAACACATCTCCAAGTTGATCTTACCGGGGGTGTGTAGGGAATAAGGGAATAGAGGGACTATATAGAGATTATATTCCCTTATTCCTGATTTCCTACTAATAACGAGTATGTGAAGTTCCTGGTTAGCCCGCTAGACTCCCCACATCTTCTCCAGACCCCGAGCCCTGAATCCCTGCAAAGGGGAGTCCAATTCTTGGTCAGGGTCAACCCGCGAAGCGCTAAAATGTAAAGTGCGTAGAGACATTTAAGAAACCCTATGTGTTCCATATTGCCTTCTACCTACTTTCACCCATATGGTAGTTTCCTGAAATAAGGGGATCCCAATATAGACCCCAAAATACTATAATCCTTAGTATTGGGACCCTTAAAAAGGTACCCCTAATCTTGGGAAACCCTAAGCCCTATATAGTCGTATAATATCCCTATATAACCCCTATAAACCCCTTTCAAGGTACCCCTAATTTTGGGAAACCCCTAAAGGCTGAAGGAGCTCAAGCTGCGCCGGGACGCGGCCTCGCATCTCATCGATGAGATGGAGCGGGAGGTGTCGGTGTAAGGATTTTTTTATTCGTTGTAATGTAGAAACCTAGATAGTTAACAATATTGTGGTCGTAGACTCTTTGATGGTATAGCACAGGTACATCAAATACACCTCAACATGACAAAGGCAACTACTCAGGCTCCCCTATTCTCTCATTTTTTGTCTGTGTGCTCCCAGATTTTGTGCAATCAGTCTGTTTCATGTCATACACATGTACAAATTTGTACATACATATATATATGTTGCAAGCTCCAGAGGTTTCACCCACAAGTAGTACAGCCCTAATATGTCACGTTCACATGCAGACATGTGTGAGTATATCGCTCTGCCCGCGCGCAGGCGGAAGTTATGACGAGGTTCGCAATCATGACGCCAGCAGCCCCCCCTAATCCTGAACCCTAAACGCCAGGGAGCTGCGCAAAACATGGGAGTCTTGCTAGAACAAGAGGTAGGGTGGCCCCCTGGCTCGGTTGAGTTGAAGAGCCCTCAACCCTAACCCTTCAACGCTAAACCTTGAATACTGCCCCCACTCAGTAACAGTTGGATAATATTCATAATATGATTATATCTAGCCCTTAATAGGACCCCTAGTACAGACTGTTACTGGGTGGGGGCAGTACCCAGGCTAAACCTTAAACCCTAAACCCGTTGGGTTGTTGATGGTTGCTGCAGGTCTTGGTTCTCAGCAATGAACTGACGCAGCAGGCCAGCGTGTGGCTCTTTGGGATCTAGGGTTTATGGGTTATAAAGGAGTTATACAGGAGTTATACAGGGGTTTATGGCTGAAGGGCTATGAAGGAGTTATACAGGAGTTCTACAGGGGTTTAGGTCTTAGGGGTTATAGAAGGAGTTATATAGCAGTTCTACAGGGGCCTGGATTTTAATGCCAATTGCTGGGTCCAGGCAGGTGCTCCTGCAGCGACTGAGGTGTCCCCTGCATGGTTTCTTCACCACTACTAGCTACTTGGAGGGTCAGGAAACTATGTAAGTATAGTTATAACCCCTATACTAGCTACTCGGAGGTCTGGGGGACTAAGTAAGTATAGTTGAAAACTCCTATCATCGACGTAATAACCCCAGTTCAGCCCTTTATTAACCTACTTCGCAAGTCCCCATCACCCTCCAAGTCGCCAGTGATTTCGGGAGCGTATTTATCCGGCGGAGGTTAGTAGGAAATAAGGGAGGCTATTAGAGAAATTACTCACTCCTTCCCCACGAACGACCAGCAAGTTATAGAGGTGTACGGAACGGTTCTTGGCGGACATAATAGGGTCAAGGGTTCAGGAATGGAGACTCACGTGGAAAAACAAGTCAAACACGCTATGGAAACTGGAGTTTACAGGGAGATCTGGAGTTTAGACTTCACTTGCTGAAGGAATGGAAAAGAGAACGGACGTTATTGTACTACTGGAAAGGATCCATTCCCCCTTTTTCCTATCAGTAGCCAGTGAAATCATGCATGTGGCATTATGTCGCATGATGTCGCATGGTTGGTGCTGAGATGTTAGTGTTGCTCATGGACCCCCAACCGTGTAGGATGTTTTGGGAGATACTATAGTCGCCAATTTAGGGTAAGATCATATCCTTCTTTTGGGTATAGTATTCTATATGAGGAATATAATCTTACTAGGTTCAACCACCAAAACAACGCTACTCAACTAGCGTTCTGGGCTACAGGAACCAAGATCATGTCCTGTAGATTCGGCTGTAGATGCTTGCCGTGACCCTCAATCCTACACCCTAAATCCCAAACCCAGAAGCCTAAATCCCAAACCCAAAACCCTAAATCCCAAACCCAAATCCCTCAACCCTAGACTCCAAATCCCCAAACCCTAATCTCTGGCATCCCTAAATCCCCAACGCTAAGCTAAGAGGCTACGGAGCTTACAAAGCTCAGCTCCAGTACTGGCGCAAGTGCTCACCTCCAGCACGTGGAGCCTCGGCTGCCTTCAACTTCCGGGTGCCCAGGGTTTAGGGTTCAGGGTTTAGGGTTCAGGGTTTAGGGTTTAGGGTTTGTTTGTGTGTGTGTGTGTGTTTTGGCCTGAGGGTTTCAGGGTTTTAGGGTTTCAGTGTTTCTGGGTTTCGGGGCTTTAGGATTTTTAGGGTTCTGGGTTTAACGTTTTATGTAGAACCTAAGCTACAACTCAATGCATATTTGGGCACATGCTTCTCTGCTTCGCTGTTTATCAGAGGTTTTCTCAAAATTCGAGGCTGCTTGGGGGTTAGTAGGGAAGAATGGAATATAGGGTTTAGGGGTAGTAGGGAATTTGGGAATATAGAACAAAATTATAGAAACCTCGGCTTCTTGGTATTCGGACCCTCACAAGGATCCGGAATGTTGAGAAAGCGGAGGCACGAGAGTCTATGAAGTCCCATAGTCCCCGCATAGTTCATAAATCCCTTATCGTCCAACGGAATCCGCAATTGGGATTTCCAAAAATCAGCAGTTCCGTTTGGTGTCCCCCACAAAACTGATCACCACATATTCAGGTTTCGTTTAGTCCCCCCCGCACCCGCCCCAATTTATGGAAACCCCCCAAGTGAGGAGGGGGAGAAGTTCTGCCTGACCGATCTCCTGACCTATGGCAGCCCGTGCGCTGCAACCAGTCGGATGAGCCGCGTGGAGGACAGGGTTTGGGATCTAGGTTCTACCCTAAACCCCGAAACTTTTTCGGGATGTAGGGTTGATCCTCCATGAGACTGGATGCTGATGTAGCCGCCGTTTAAGGTTCTACAGTCTTTCCAAGGTCTTTGCTGGGGTTCGGTCGTATTTTGGGAAGGTTTAAGAATGCAAGGTTTCGCTACAATTTGACAAGAATCCTAATACATTTGCTTGTGGCGTATCCTGGGCTCTTGTAGAAAAAAATTTTACATTTGTATGGATACCTGGGCCCAATATCAATAAACAAAAGATTGTTTAATTGTATAAACCCAGTATCAGGGAGACTTGATTTTCATAACTTCCCAGAACCGTAGTCAACGTGCCCGTCTCAGAGTGTGGTTGGATCTTAAGAGGTCCATAGAAAGCTTCTTCTTCTTCTTACTACTACTACTGCTACTACTACTACTACTACTACTCCCTAAATCCTCTATTTCCCTCCCTAGTACGTGTGGGGTAATCTTTGCCGCATTCCTTTCCCCAATGACCCTTTTTCTCGTGGCATATCAAGTTAGTAGGGCAAAGCTCTTAGCCGTTTTGGGTGCTAAGAGTTGGCTTCAGTGCGTAACATAAAAAACGCAGGCTTGTAGAGCACCTCTCAGATCCAGTTGTAGGGGATTTGAAATTTGAAGGTCAAGCATGGCCTCCATGCTTGCAGCAAGAACCATCCGTCAATCCAGACAGCAACGCCCAATGCCAAAGACTCTGAAACGTGAACTCTAAACCACGCACGTTATGGCCATGAGCCCTACACCCGAATCCGTCAACCCAAAACTCCAGGTACCCCTTTAGGGTTAAGAGCTTAGGGAACCTAAGCCCCAAACACCCTAAGCCCTCCAACAGCTCCGACAAGTCATCACTAGGGGATCTCCTCGCGAGAGTCATCCCACCAAGATACGTGGAGGTTCATGCGTAGTTCTAAGGGTTTAGGGTTTAGGGTTCAGGGTTTAGGGGGTTATGTACGGATTATGTAGGGGGCATATGACATAGTGAAAACTCCTCAAAGGGGGGGCTAGTATAGAGGATTCTATAGGGAGTATTATAGGGGTTAGTCAGGGGGATACTAAGAGTTTAGACTTAGACTATAGCTCAAATAGAGATATAAGCGGAACTCATGGGGTTATGGGTAGTCTTAAGTTGGGTTATAAGTCTGCTAACTAGATTTCAACGCTTGTGTTCAAAGTTTCGAGACACAAGCAAACCCATGCATATCCAAGTAGAAGTTTATTAGTCATACGCAGAGCCTAAACCCTAAACCCCTAAACCCCTCAACCCAAAGCCCTTAAACCCTCAAGATGCCAAGAAGTTTTCAGACCCAAAGCCTAAACCCTAAGCCCTAAAACTACGCCTGAAGCCCCAGACCCCAAACCTCAGGCCCCCTAAACCCTAATCCCGCAACCCTTGGCCCTAAGGCCGAAAACCTTAAGAACTTGCTATTGCCAGGGCCTGGAGCCCCCCGAGCTGCGCTGCCAGCTGCGGCAGCAACTCCACGAAGCCGAGCAGGAATCCCCATCTGTAATGGGGTTGTGTAGGGATTCCCAAAATTAGGGGTACCGTTTTGGGGATCCCTATAACAAGGATTATACTATTTTTGGGCCTATATTGAGTTCCCCTGATTTGGGGAATTTACCATACAGGGATCAAGGGTTACACAGAATCTTTTTAAAGAAGTATATACGATTTATGTAGGGTTAAAGGGTTACATAGAGTCTTTAAAAGATCATATACGGGTTATATAGGGGTTCTACAGGGCTATATGGAAAAGTCTATAAGAATGATGTAAGATTTAGGGTTTAGGGATATGTTGCCCCAATGCTCCCCATCTATATGTAGTTAGGCGAAATATAAAAACCTGACGCGACCTCATCCCAAGTAGTGGTTTCAAGAACTGGTTTCAAATTGGCTTAATCCCGGGTTCTGAACTTACTGCAAAATGTCCAGTCTGTAAGGCTGATCCAGTAGATTTCTTTCAGGTTTTTGGGGATACGTAGGGTCGAGGGTATAGGGTTCTTACCTTGGAGACCTAAACCCTAAACCCTAAACCGCGTTTATACTTGCCGGAGTCCTTCGTGGATTCTGAAGGGGCCATTTCGGAGACACGCTCTAAACCGGAAGCTCTAAAGTCTTATAGTCCCCTTGAGTAAATAGAATATGGTTTTGGGTATATTAGATTAAGATCCCCATATACCCCACATTCTATCTACTTAGGAAACCTTATCATCCACCCTTACGAACCCAACTTGAACTCATCTTCGAACTCGAACTGAAACAACCCTCCTCCCCTAGGAAACAATGAAACGGAACTCCAACTTCCGATGTTGATTTCGAGCTTGAACTCGAACCCAAACCTCGCCCCGCCGGAAAACATTAGAGCCAATCTCGAATTCGGGGGAACCCAAATTCGAACTCGAGCTCGAACTCAAACCATTCTCCCCTCTCTGACCTCGCGGACGTCGAACTCGAAACCCCACTCGAAGTTGAATGAGAACTTGAACTCTTCCCCTTGGGAACCATGAAGCTGAACTCCGAACTGGAACCCGAGGTTGCCCGGATAATCTATTATATAATATATGTATTGTATATATATAGTATTATGTATCATATATATATTATATAGCCCTGTTCTGGTCGCCCATTTTCCATTCTTTCACAGCAGCCCAGACACGGAAACCATGTTTCTCGTGGTAGGAGCTCTGCGACCTCCGGACGGAGGTGTGCGCGGCGCGACAGGCCCCGCCTTTGAGTGACGCAGCGTTGATGGGCAAAATCCTCCCGGCAAATCAAAGCAACCTCGCTCGACCTCATCCCAAATGGCGGTTTAGATAGAATATAGTCCGCAACCGGCCTAATTTTTGGTTCGGGACATCCTGCATGACACTGTGTGTGCTGCAGTGTCATCATTCCTGTATAGGTTCATGCAGGATTTTGTGCATGAACCGTAATGACAGCAGCGTGAGCTGTAGAGGCTACTTGAACGCTCAGGGGGACGTGGTAAGTATACGTAAGCCCAAAACCCTTAGAGCCCTGGAAGCCACGTAGCCTGGTAATCACCATTGTTAAGCGACTTACTAAGTCCCACACCCTCCAAGTAAACCCCAGATTCGAAATCACTAGAAGCTCTGTTACATCACAGTTTCCACTTCAATCCCGTACTCCCTGCACGGGGAAGTTTCCTCTGCCCTGACCCGCCTAAACTCCAAACCCAAAACCCAAAGCCTAAACATACTTTCTAAGATATCCCTATACCCGATTTAGGGTTCAGGGTTATATCCGTATATACCCCTTTGAGCCATTGTCTAAACTCCTAGTATCCCACTTAATAAGCCCTATGATACTCCCTATGTAATCCCCATGTAAACCCCCCTTGAAGGAGTTTAGACCCTAAACCCTAAACCCTAAACCCCAAATAGTAGTTTCTATTTTCTTTTCCATTATCCCCATATATCCCCTGTATAATTTTGACAATCCCCTATATGCCTAGCCCTTTTGGTTGCCCAGATGGGAACCACGGCGTGGCAGAACGTGAAGCAGGCTGGGTTCTACCCTAAGCCTTGTAGGGTTCAGGGTTTAGGGTTTAGGGTTTAGGGTTTAGGGCTTAAGGTTTAGGGTTTAGGGCTGAGGGTTTAGGGTTTAGGGTTTAGGGCTTAGGGTAATTCTAAAACTCAAACTCAAAGCCCTGCAATTCCCAGGCACTCTGAATCAACATCTTAGACCCTCTAAATCCCGGACAAATCGAAATCTTAAACCCTTTAACCCTAACCCCAAATCCTAAATCTCTAACCCCTAAAGCCTAAATCCTTAAACCCTTAAATCCTCAAACCCTTAACCCTAAATTCTAGACCCTAAACCCAAAACCCTTTCACCCTGTATCCTTAACCCTGAGCAGGTGCTTCTGGATACCCAGCCGGAGGCAGGCCTCCGTTGTCATAGTAGTAAGATAATGATAAGGGTTTAGGGTTTAGGGTTTATAATAGTACTGATACTAGTAATGATTGTACCAACAGTAATATTTATAGTAATAGCAACAATAATAGAAATGATAGTAATAGTGGCAATGATAGTACAATAGTAAGAATAATAATAGTACTGATACTGATGGTAATTGTAGCAATAGTAATATGTATAGTAATAACTGTAATAGTAGTGAGACAGGAATACTAGTAATACAGTGATCATGATCGTAATAATAGTAATCATCGTAATAGTGGCAATGGTAGTAGTAGTAGTATTTAAAATATTAATGGTAATAACAGTACAATTTGACCCTAAACCCAAAACCTTAGTAGCAAGAAAAAGGCAAGCCTTTTGGATGGCCGCCGGGCACTCCTGGCTTTCGCGCGCGGCAAAGCGCGGGGCACATCGCCTCTCGGACGAATGAAGGGGATATAAAGAGTTATATGGGAATTTAGGGTTTAGGGTTTAGGGCGGTATATCGGAACTAATTACACAAGAATTGTGCAGGAATTATGATGAATTATGTTGATATCTTTTCAGTAGATAGCAGTTTCCTGTTCATGGAAACTTAAGTGAAGTTCCTTCAAAGCAGCCCTCAAGATGTGTGCGTGCCCTCCTGCCTCTGACTTTTCACCTTTTTGACCAGCATGGTGGATGGATTGTATGTGAGCTCTAGTCGCAACTCCTAGTATCCCCCTAAATCACCCCTGTTGCTCTTACTTGTATACTCCCCTGTATAACCCCCCTTTACGGGGTTTAGACCCTAAACCCGAAATCCTATACTATAGAATCCTCTATACAACCCCCCTTAATGAGTTTAGACCCTCAACCCTAAACCCCATACTATAGAATCCCCTCTATTACCCCCTTAAGGAGTTTTGACCCTAAACCCTAAACAGCATAGCTCATGTGAGGATCGCGGAAAGGCTGCTACACTGGGATGTGCAGCGAAAGCTGCTTCAGGCCCGTTTTGCAATTCGCCTTTTTAGGGTTTAGTGTTCAGGGTT